>RJVU01021200.1:1122067-1140878 GCA_003731715.1 Anabarilius grahami | reverse complement strand
GCCGCGCCGTCATTGGTTCAACGACTTGTCTATGAGTGAACCAATGACGGTGCAGTTGCACTGCGTTATTGAAAAAGGCTTCAGTAACGGGGAAAAAGGGAGACTTTTCCCCATACGCAGTACGAAGTGGAGTATCGAAAGGGAACTCAAGTGACGAGTGCTAACTCAAACTACTCTAGAAAACAGCAGATGAGAAGCTACTCTAAACAACAGGTGGCTAAGAGGCGGCCATTTTGTGGCCTGCTCAATATATCTAGCCAGTCTGTCAACTTCAGTTTGCCCAAAAACACCCTAATTTTGACTACATGCTCAGAAACTATACAGGAAAATAAGGTCTTATTTTAATGAATAAAATATAGACCCTCCTGCAGCTCAAAAACCAAAAAACTCCTAAAGGTCCCTTTTTACATGAAAGGATGGAATCTAAGGTTCTTTTAAGCCTAAAGATCCTCTTACTATCAAACAGAACAGCGGGCTGATAGAAAAAATTACTATGGGCCCAGCCATCAGTCTGACCATAAGAAGCATCTGAGCATGATATATGTTATATATACACATATAATATATACATATATATATACATACATAAATACATACATACATACAGGAGGTGGAAGAAGAAGAGGAGAGGGTAGATATAAATCACCCTATATAGCTGGGGGATCGATTACAAACGCAACAATGTTTACAATCGATCACCCGTCTCACTCTCTCTTCCTCCTCCTCCCGTCTGTCTGGGTTCAGATACAAATATGAATGGCTAGGGGTTTTTCCATGCCTTCCCGATCTCAAACGCGGAGATCAGACCGGAATGGAAAGTATGGAAGCTGCCGTATTAATGGACAGAAAGGAACCGCTCGTCGAGCCGTCCGCACGCGGCCCCTTTCTTAACGCGCTCTCCCGGCGCTCGCCGAGAAGCGCGTCCCAAACACACAGCAGCTCGCCTACACCAGCCAGAGGAGCGCTCGCCGCCGGACGCGATGACGTCAAACACGAACGTCATCGTCATCCGGTCGCTCTCGCCAGCCCCAGGGAAGTTGAGAGAGAATAAAACTTTCTCAAACTTCCCAACGAGCTCATCTACGAGCCCTATGATTGCAGCCACCGTTAAGCCTCAGCACAAACAGGGGCCAGAACCACCAGGCAGAGATGCAGACAGCTCTTCCCTCGGGAAGAGTGCCAAACGAGAACAGAGTAAACAACAGACAAACACACAGCAGTGCCCTCAAGCACTGTGTATGCGTGCTCCTCTCCAGACAGAGAACGCCCAGGAAAATATGTATATCCAGTGTCAAACCCTGGGACACGGATAAACACACTCTCATGAACGTTTGTAAGGTATATATAAAAAACCCTACCGGAGTTGGTATAGATGTAATCAGACAGAACAGGACCGAAAGACGATGAGATGCTGGCTGTCTCTCCAGGCGCTCCTTTATACTTCCGGGTCGCGCCGCATGATGTCATAGGCTGTCGCCGGCCAATAGGGATTGGAGTTATTGGATAGTGCTTTCAGACACCTGGGTCATGTGGCATTCCCCAAAGCGTTTCAAACGCAGAGTGGAGTTCCCTTCGAAAGGGAATCCTCAAACTCCAGGAGAACACAGCAAACAACCCTGTGGCAAAGAGAACAGGTTTTCCAGTTCCTGTCAGAAAATAGGCCATACAGAGGACAAATGCTGGTCACTGGGTAGGGGTAGACCTCCACCTTATTTTCAGAAAAATAGGAAACCACGTTTTAAGAGCAAAGATCAGTGCTCATTTGCAGGTAAAACTCTTAGTGAGTTAACTGCATTGTTCATGCAAGGCCTCCAGCTATTAACTTCACTTGCTAGTGGATTAGCAGCCCAATAGCAATGATCCTGTTTGTATTTACAAATTTGTAATTGTGCTAAACACATTGTGCGCATAGAACACACATTAAAGTTGTTTGTGATACTATATGTACACAGACTAGCTGAGTTTATTCTTTAAAACACATGATTGCTTTACTGTAAATGTTGTATGAAACACTTTGGTTAAAGGTTGTAGATGTTATCCATTCTAGACCATGTATCTTGTGTTAATTAGAATAATAAGTGTAGTACTGGAATTTCTAGTTGCATATGTGACTATGTTGAATTTGTTTGCCTCCTAAGTGGAAAACTCTGCAATTATAAAGTTTAAAGCCTCAATTATTTCACCACGTTTTGATTTCTTTTGGTGTTTGCCAACTATGTCCCACCATTTGAGCATTTCATCATCTGAACATTTAATCCCAATGTATTGTTTCTTGAGTTTGCACAAGGTAGGCTCAACTTTTTTGCTCCATAAAGCAAACAATATGTCACTCTTTTCAGAAATGTTCCCTTCCATCCCTGAGGAGATCTGAATATCATACCATTAAACAATTAAAACAGACTTACCCATTCCTTGGTGAGAAGGTCAGCTTTAATCCATTCACAAGATCAACTGTGAAAACATGTCCTCATTCTGATGACCAATCAAAGTAAATTTCAGAAAACTCCATCTGTAAGGGTGGAACTCCCATACAGGGGTTCAGGCTGTAAGGTTTGCCGAGCAACTAAAGAAACTTTATCAGCAAGATGGTACAAAACTGTAAATTTCTTGTCTATTACCACCGACTGCAACTTATACCAACGACGGAAATAAGCGCAATTATAATAGCAAAATATGTGGGAGAGCGTTGCTATAGTGTGAAAATATTGTATTGCAATAGGGAGCACATTAATGTTAATACGAAATCAAAACTAGTTAGCACATCATTTGTAATTGAAAGGGTTTAATGACAATATCTGATTATGGTTACACTTAAAATAATTACAAAATAGATGTATGAGATGATAAAATAATATACCATTAATCGTACACAGCATGTATGTAAAAAGTTACCTGAGAGAGAGAAAGAGAGAGAGAGAAAGAGAGAGAGAGAGGGCCAGAGAGTGCCCAAGAAAAGCCAAGAATCAAAGAAAAAAGAGACAGAGCAATAGTTAAAATCTTCTTTTATCCCTTCCTTGACCATGTGACTGAAATCCAAATGTGAGACATTCAAACTGACCAATCAGAAGATTAAAACTTCCCCCACTGTACTAAAGGTGTGACCATTTGTAGACCCCCGATGTACACACAGGGCTTGATCACTACCAACACCTTTGAGCCTTCCAAATGGCCCTTATAGCAAGAGAGAGGGGGTTGAAACAGTAAAGCAAATGTCTTTGTTCATTTTAAAATATCTTTAGATATTTTCAATTCTTACGAAGTTATACCTGGAAACAAATCCTGTTCAAACATATGAGTGAACATCACATACCTGGCATTTCCAAGGTGTTTGGTGTTTCTATGCACTGGAGAAAAAAAACTTTCCTGCTTCTAGTCAGTGAACTCACCTTCACCATATTCATAAAGAACATGTCCAATGAGGGACAGTGTCAGGTCACTGTGATTCTCAAATCTGTGAAGAAAAAAACCTGTGAGCATACCGATAACAAGATCATAGCAACTATTGTATTAACATTAATATGTCCACTCTTTACAGAAAACTGTGATCTCGTGCGTGCATGTATTATTGCACAGTTACGTGAACAAAATTTGTATATTATATATTTAGCATATGAGCAGAAATTTGTGAACAAAAGCTTCATTGATGTGGCAGTAGGCTATTTTGCAGTAAACACCAACAAAATCTTGTCTAAATATTCATAATATTGTCTGTAACATATTATATATCACATTTATGTTATATTATAGAGCAGCACTTCTCAAAGTCCGGACCCGGAGGGAATTCAATCCGGACACGCCTCCATTTCATATTTCAACAGCAGTAATTGTGTGTAAGGGATTAAAAGTCTGGATTTCCTACTTTGATAAACGCATGTCAAAATAATTTGTTTAGTGTTTTATGTCTTTTTGGAGATGGTCCGAAATTAAAGCGAAGGCGAGATATTTAAAGTTTTCCTCCGTGATTCAGTTGCCATGACATCAGTGAGTGTATACTTTTGACGTAATTGGGCGCGAGTCGCGCGACGCGACACTTCACCGCAGAAAGCGTTTGAATGGGTGTGGAGCAGTGGTTCTCAACCTGCGGATCGTCACGAATGTAAATGCCCACGATATGCCGACCACAATTTAAAAAATAAATTATAGCATTACAATTTATTTTTGTTTTAAAATTTAAATTAAAGTGAATTAAATAAATATAAATGTACGGAGCCCCTAAAGGGACATGGTGGTAGAAAAAAAAATGGGAGGGAAGGAAATTTTACGTGGTGGTGGAAAAAAATTTGGGATGGGAGGAATTTTTTTTTTTCAAATCTTTTGCGTTCCCTCGCAAAGATGTTTTGCGTTCCCTCGCAAAGTTATAATCGTTCCCTTGCTGTGAGTTCGGACAAACACTTCCTCTTTAATGTCCCGCTGGCTGGCAGTAGTGTTTCAATTAGTAACATACGTTAATAATGCACACAAATAATGCGCGGCTCATAGAGTTTGAACTTGTTGGACTCAAAAATGAAGAAATGCAGTCAGTGCTTATGTCAAGCAGTTCAGTTGGCAATATATTCACAGATTCGAGCTTCCCGGATTAATAACTGTTAAAACACAAATGCAGCTACTTCCAATCATAGTAACCTAGACAACAAGCTACAACAACCCAATTTTCCTCAAATGTGCTTTATAATAAATTGGTCTCTATGAGCAGGCGGCGGAGATACACGTCTGAAGGGACCGTCTGAAAAGTGCAAAACCCAACACTTAGTTTGATTTTTTTTTTTAAATGCATAACGTTATTGATTATTAATTATTAAATAAAATTATATAATAATAACTTCACTGTTATTAGTAAAAATATTAAATAAATTGTAATGCCATCAAATCCAGTAAGCAATTATCATGCAAAAGCTGTTGTAAGTATGTAAGCTGTGTACCAACATCATTTGTGTAAAGAAGGCCTTTATGTGCTACTTGCCAAACTGAGTGTTGTAGTACCTATAACCAGCAGGAGAGCAGTGATGTATGAACTGAATTTGGTGACAGTACAGTGTGTTACAGTGAAGTTATTGAGTATTTTTCGTAATATAAAATGAGCAAAAGGGTTTCGGGTTTTGCACTTTTCAGACGGTCCCTTCAGACGTGTATCTCCGCCGCCTGCTCATAGACCAATTTATTATAAAGCACATTTGAGGGAAATTGGGTTGTTGTAGCTTGTTGTCTAGGTTACTATGATTCTGCATTTGTGTTTTAACAGTTATTAATCCGGGAAGCTCGAATCTGTGAATATATTGCCAACTGAACTGCTTGACATAAGCACTGACTGCATTTCTTCATTTTTGAGTCCAACAAGTTCAAACTCTATGAGCCGCGCATTATTTGTGTGCATTATTAACGTATGTTACTAATTGAAACACTACTGCCAGCCAGCGGGACATTAAAGAGGAAGTGTTTGTCCGAACTCACAGCAAGGGAACGATTATAACTTTGCGAGGGAACGCAAAACATCTTTGCGAGGGAACGCAATCTTTGCGAGGGAACGCAATCTTTGCGAGGGATTGCAAAACATCTTTGCGAGGGAACGCAAAACATCTTTGCGAGGGAACGCAATCTTTGCGAGAGAACGCAAAAGATTTGAAAAAAAAAAAAAAATCCTCCCATCCCAAATTTTTTTCCACCATCACGTAAAATTTCCTGACTTCCCATTTTTTTTTCTACCACCATGTCCCTTTAGGGGCTCCGTATAAATGAGCTATAATGCTTTATTTGTCAAATAAAATAATTTTGGTGAGCATTTATTATTTTCAGACATCAGGCAATGTAGGCCAATGATGCAATCACTCAGTTAAACAAACACAAGTGCGCGCTTAGGAAGAATTCAAACAGTAGCCATTAATTTAGTAAATTTAAGCCTTAAAATGGTCAAATTTGTTATTAAAGGAGAAAAACGAAATGTGGAACATACAATGAAAGAACACATGAAAACAAGAAGAGTCGCAGCATCAGCAGCAAAGGTAAGAAGAATGGAAGAATCAGTTGTTAATGAGCGAGATGGGCGGCCTTCCTGTTTGCTCTGTAGTAAAGTACTAACTTGACAAGCAAAACCTACAATTTCAAAAGACTGAACTGTGAATTCGATGTGTTTGTTTGATGTATTTTAAATCAGTAAAAATAACCGCATCAGCGCACCCGCGGCTGGAATGAGCCCAACTCTGCGCGCGCTCGCGGATCCGATGCTGCGCGAGGGATTGCGACATGACAGAATGCTTGATATCGTCAGAGATTGTGATTATAATGCGCTCAATGTTGTTTATAAAAAGAGCTGAGTAACATTTGCTTATTAAGGCATTTATGTTATTGTTTGGTGACTATTGCGATGCTGTTGAAGAGAGTCATAAAGTCATACAAAATTAAATAGCAACTTAAGTGATTGTATACAGTTTGTGTGTTCATTGAGCATTACTGATTATTATTGTAAAGCTAAGGTCAGTAAGTTAGTTTTTATTTGTTATTTATTGTGTGCAACATCAATAATAGTATTATCTGCTAATACCATAACATTAAATCTGATTGGTTTGCATTGGTGACGCATATGTAAATTATACGCGGCCGGTGAGACTTGCACTTGGACCATTNTAAGTGATTGTATACAGTTTGTGTGTTCATTGAGCATTACTGATTATTATTGTAAAGCTAAGGTCAGTAAGTTAGTTTTTATTTGTTATTTATTGTGTGCAACATCTAGGTATAATAATAGTATTATCTGCTAATACCATAACATTAAATCTGATTGGTTTGCATTGGTGACGCATATGTAAATTATATGCGGCCCGTGAGACTTGCACTTGGACCATTGTGCGGCCCACTGGGAAAAAAGTTTGAGAACCACTGTTATAGAGCATATAAATGTTAATTTGCAGTTTATTACGTTGCTCATACAAAGACATTTTATTTATTTCAATCGATTTTACTCATCTCAGTATAGCAATATAGTTTGGGAAAAACCAAACTAGTTCATGTGTACATGTTCATAATAGCATGTTTGTGTTGTAAACAAAACCACCCATCTGCGCCATATATTCACACAGACACACGCATAACATTCAGGATTCATATTTAAACAGTATTTTTGCGATACAATATTCACAGACACTAGTCCACATCGTGATTAGAATAAAGAACTTGCCCTTCACAATCCTCGGCTGGATCCGTTGCTCCTCAAAATGAAACTGAAACCAGTTGCGCTCTTCTTCTGAGGTAAATTATTCTGGGATTATTTCTCACCGCGTCCCAAGACTACGTAAAGTACATGAATCTGATTAAACCTGATGCATTTTACCGAGTTTTTGTGGGGGCGTTGACACTGTTTGCATGGATTGCCTCAGAACATTTGAGTTTGAATAGCGTGCGCTGTCAGTAGGCGTGTTCACATTAGTGGATAATGAGCTGACACAATAACTACTGACATCTCTCTCCTTTCATACAGATTACGCAAACAGCGAATATTTCTTTTCATTTTGAATTAAATATTTTAAAAGTAGACTTAAATGTTTATAAAGAATATATTGCTCATGTCTGTGTGACAAGTAGCTGAGTTTTGTTTAATTTTAGAGACGTGCTCCAGAAAAAAGTTCACAGAGACGGCAGAAAGCACACCCTGTTTGTTTTCTTTATTTTACAAAAGAACAATGTTTTGTTTTGATTGTAAGTGGATACTGTACATACAAGTAGACCTTTTACAGTTTGCTTTTATCTGTATGACCATAGATGACGTCGATTTTGATGCTAAGCAAAGAAAATCCAACAAAACTTGCCGGCGCGTTTGTTGACCCCAGAGGGTTAATAGATGTTTGTCCATGTTTTAAATGATAAGGTTTCTCACCCACAGATGAATCACCATCAGGTTCTCCAAAAACTTCTCTGAAATGGGTGATAAATGCATCAAGAGTTTTTGTGGCTGGCCCGTTTTGATGCCAAATTGTTTCCGCCCATTGGAGCAGTCACCCTGATAGCAGAGAGAGGACAAATGCTATCTTGGCTCACTCAGTTGGAAAGTGATGCAGTTGCATCTTCAGGGTCAAAAAACATTGAAGAAGAAATCCACTGCAGTCCTCTGTCGAACCAGAATAGGGCGCTGGATTGCCTATGGGACTGGCAGTGCCCGTCGGTTAAGAAGTGTGTACCTATGCAGCAACCGGTGTGGTAGCGCTTGGCGTGGTAAGTGCTCTTCGCAGCGCGTCAACGATCAGGTGAATAATATTGGCAATTGGCAGGTTGAAATGGAAAACTGAATGAATTAATCAGTCTCTTATCTTTGCAGGTATGAAGAGAGATCGAGACGGTTAGATCTTGGAATGCACACACCTCAGTTACTGCAGGTAAGTGAAGTCCAGGTTAGGGCTGGGCGATATATCGCATGCGATTGTCACGCGCATTTCGTCAGTAAAGCCGGTTCCCTGATTACCGCAAAATCGCCATCACCTGCTTTCAAATGGAGCGGCATACAATAGACAGAACCGTAGATCACTGACAAGTGACGCAATATCGCGTTCATATCGCAGATGAATCGCCTTCGATAATGAACGCGATATTGCGTGGCTTGTCAGTGAACTACGGCTCTGTCTATTAAATGCCGCTCCATTTGAAAGCAGGTGATGGCGATTTTGCGGTAATAAGGGAACCGGCTTTACTGACGAAATGCGCGTGACAATCGCATGCGATATATCGCCCAGCCCTAGTCCAGGTGAGTTGGTGAGTGAATGGTGACAAAGCAGTGTGATGATGGAAAAAGATAATGGAACAGAGTACTTCAGACAGGGAAGAATCATGAGGAATGATGGGGTTCAGAGTCGCTGGAGGTAAGTATCACAGGTCGCACTATCGCTGGTAGAAAGTCCTGAGTCCGTAGTGAGACCAGACAATGAATGTAGCTGAGGTGTATGCTTGTATGCAGTGGTTGATTGATGTGCATAAACAGGGCCCGGTTTTTCAAAAGTAATCCACTAGGATTTTGGATAACGGATTGGATCAAATCTTAAAAAAGTGTTTTTCAAAAGAAAAAACGGATTACATAATCGGATTAGATCACGTAATCCAATCTTGGTTTTGATCCGGATCAAACCTTTAGTTTTGGTTTTCAGAACTTTTTTGTAGGATTTGGATCACTTTCATGGCCAAAATGTAATGAAAACTTTAAAAATGTATCAAATAATACTATATTTGGATCATGTAGTATCTTACAAGATATCCTATTTATTCATAAGGTTTTAATTTTATTTGTTCATCCATCAGGCTACAGTGATTAGGTAGGCTTTAACGTATTCAGCCTTTCAGTATAGGCCTACAGCAAAGTAGAAAGAGTTTGGCCTCATAAAATAATCCCCCAAACAGCTGTCAAAATTGAGCAAAAACAATAAATTTTATTCTGTCACTAATTGATATATATATTCATCACAATCGAAAATATTTTTGTTTTTAGAATATTTATTAGTGATGCATGCAATGATTACAGAATAACCAAAAAAATGCAAAGAATGGCAATCACTGATTTTTGAAATCCAAAAACAAATCCAAATCAGAAATAGTGTCTAACTATTGCGTCCCTTGTTGCACGTCCTGTTTGCTCGTTCTGGCAGAATGCAGGAGGTTGGTTAGGGTCTCCAAGGGGCTCAGGTGCATCATTGTCAGCACAGAGAGGGACATTGCGCTTAGTAGCGATGTTGTGCAGGACAATACAGGCAAGGGTTATGTTGCATGCTTTCTGTGGTTCCGCTCTCAGGTAGTTTAAGGCATGCAAAGCGCCTCTTAAGAACTCCATTTAAACGCTCAATTGCACATCTTGCTCTGCAATGAGCAGTGTTGAAGCGTGCCTGCGCCGGTGTATTTTCTGTTAGAAAAGGAGTCATCAGCCGTGGTAGGAGTGGGTAGGCACTGTCTCCTAATATTATGCCATCCGGTCGGTTGGTTTGGAGGTCTCTATATAGAGCGCTCTCCCTCAGGATGCGTGCATCATGGACAGACCCAGGCCACTTGACAACGCAGTTGGTGATGATGAGGTCAGCATCACACACAAGTTGGACATTGATGCTGTGCCTCCCCTTTCTGTTTATAAACTCCCATTCATTCTCACGAGGTGCTTGTATATGCACATGTGTGCAGTCGATTGCTCCAATAGTATTGGGCATATTCCCCAAAAGAAAAAAGCTGCGCTTGGCCTGGGCAATCTGGTTGTCCTTTGGAAAAGAAACAAATTCATTGACCAGGCTGGCCAGTGCGATTGACACATCTCTCACCACATCACACACAGCTGATTTCACCACTCCCATATAGTCACCAACAACTTGATAGAAAGTCCCACATGCATAAAATCGGAGAGCAATGAGGCTCTGGTCTTCCACAGACAGACCGTGACTCCTTTGGGTTCTGTGTTGAAGTTTTGGCCTGAGAAGGTTCACAAGGTACTCTATATCAGCCTTCCCAAAGCGAAACCGGACATACAGCTCCTCAGTGGTGTATTGCTCCAGTGGCTTGGTACGTTCAACATACACCCTTTGACGGTATCCTCTCCTGGCAAAGTGGTGGTGGCGGTGGACAACACCTGCCATTTCACTGTCTCTCTGTGAATCCTCTGAGAAAGGCTGATTTATATGGCTGTGTAGTTGGTCTTTTCAAACACACCTATTACAACTGATTAGTTTTGGCTTGTGTTCAATTGAGGCAATTGGACCCAAGGCCTATAATTGATGAACAATGTTCACTATAGTAAAGCAACGGAACCATGGACTCAAGAAGCTGTAACTTCACTGCTGCTGAAACCAATGCACTACTAGAGGGTGTTCGGTGCCATTATGGAACAATAGTGGGAAGTTTTAATTCTGCTAAGGATACCAACAAAAAGAAAAATGATGTTTGGAATTTGATCACAGAAAATGTGAATGCCATAGGGTCTGGCCAGAGGAGGACCACATACCAAATCAAATTGCGGTGGAAGAATCTTAAGGCCAGGGCAACAAAGGACCATGCTGAAGCCAAAAACCCACAAACAGGCAACAAGCCATTTAAGAGGGGAGATTACACAGATGAGAAGTCGCAAGCTCTCCATGGTATTCAAGGTGTTGTAGGGGATGGCGAGCCTTGGATTGAGGAGGAGGAGGAGAATCTGCCAGTTCCTCCTGAGGCTGATCCAGAGAGCGTATTTATATTGAATCTCAGCTCTGTTCCTGAGGAAGAAGCTGGATCCTCATTGGTTGAGCCAGTGGTAGTTGCCACAGGATCTCAGAGGAAAGGCTTGAAGCGCCCTTCATCAAACAAAGATGATGATTACAAGGCACTTCTGCAAAAAGAGACTGAAAGAGCAGAAGCACAGCTTCGTCTGGCAGAGGAACAACTGACTCTGACCAAACTGCAGCAAACCAAGGCCAGACTTGAGATCCGCCTCCTAAAGGCTACGCTCAGACAAGCTGGTCTCTCCACATCAGATGAGGAAGTCTGAAATTATTGTGGAGTATTTGACATTAAGTCTTTTTTTTTTTTATTCAATACATCTATACTTGATACTTGTTATAAATATCCTCAATGTACAGTGTTTGTGTTGTAGGTCTCAGATGAGCGGACTGCTGGAAGAGGATGGGGTGGGGTTTTTCTTGTTTTTAGTTTTTTTTAAATGTGTGTGTTTTCATTTCAAATAATAATAAACTTATATTGACCCCACACTGGCTATTCTACTTGTTGCTCTTTACATATCTATAGTTCTACATTGTGATTTCCTATCCTGTTTGAGCACTGGTTATCCAGCACTGGTTATCCAGATTTGGTGATCCTGAAAAGTTCCTATCCGGATCAGATTGATCCAATCCGATGTTGCTTTAAAAAACTGGCTCCAAAAGTAAACTAGATTACGTGATCACGGATCGCAAAAAAAGGATTACTAAATCCGGATCAATTTTATCCGGATTAAACCTTTTGAAAAACCGGGCCCAGGTGATTAATATTCAGGAGATGTGATCGCTGTGTTGGTGTGAAGGTTGAGCCTGGTGAATCCGTGACAGTGTCCAGTAATTATAGCAATTTGTAGATGAAAATTCAACCTTTTGAAAAGTCCTCATGTTCTCCCTTCACATAGTATTTCACTAGAATTTCTGTTTCTGATATTCCAAATTATGATGTATTTTTAATGTTTTCATAACATGTGGTGTCATTTTTAATTAAAGTGCTGTGAGACTTGTTGAAATAATGTCAAGGGGGAAGTGTTGAAGAAAACATCCAAGATGTAAGATCATATTTCTGCGGTGTTACATATTTAAAGTTATTTTACCTCTTACTGAATGTTTTTCAGGGTTTTTCCAAATGAAAATATTCATACACTTCAAGCCTGCTTTAGCCAATATCCTATGGTGTTTTTTGTAAACACACTGCATTTCATATTTGATTTATGCATCCCACTTGGAGTTCATTTCTTGCTTCAAAGGAAAAAGTTTTTTTTTTTCTTATGGGTGGTAAATACAAATATTATACTTCTATGTACATAATTCAACTCTATGCCATTAAGTCAATAACATGTCCATCTTCAATACCACACACAGTATTATAAATTAAAAATAAAACTTGAATGTTGTCTGAAGTGGCGTCCGGCAAAACGTTAGGGTTGCTCACGTAGCTCTGGTTCCTTAAGATGATGAGAACGAGCATTGTGTCTGCTTTTAGTTGACGCTTATGGGGAAAACTGTGTGACAACAGCTCATTTGAATCCTATGCAATCACTATTACCAGTCCTATTCAAATCAATTTTGTAGTTGTTTATCGTCCTCCAGGTGAGCTTGAGTTATTTGTGTTTCTCTTTCCTTCCCTGAGGATGGTACTCCTCTGGTAGTGCTTGAAGACTTCAACATCCACTTAGAAAAGCTTCAGGCTGCTGACTTCCACACTCTGCTTGCCTCATATGACCTCAAACGAGTATCTACTGTGGCTACTCACAAATCAGGTAACCAATTGGACCTTATTTACACATGCTACTGCTCCACTGACGATACGCTGGTCACTTCACTGCACACTTCAAATCACTTCCTCCTCACTCTAAACCTCAAACTGGCTCAGGAAACAACACACACTTCTCCACAGGTCACCTTTTGGCATAACCTATGCTCACTGTCACCCTCCCACCTATCCTCTTTGGTCTCATCCACACTTCCTCCCCCTAATCAGCTCTCATCACTAGATACTAACAGTGCAACAGCTACTCTTTTCTCCTCTCTAACATCTTGCTTAGACAACTTCTGGCCCCTTTCAACCAGACCAGCCCGCACCACCCCCTCTGCCCCCTGGTTATCTGATGTTCTCTGTGAGCATTGTTCTAAACTCAGGGCTGCAGAGAGGAAGAGGCATGAATCGAAAGATCCCACTAACCTTGGTTTGTATCTATCCCTCCTCTCTTCCTTCTCTGCTAATATCTCTACTGCTAAAATGACTTACTACCACAACAAAATAACAATTCTCCTTACTCTCGCATACTTTTCAAAACCTTCTCCTCTCTTCTTAACCCTCCTCCTCTCCCTTCATCAACCCTAACTGCTGACACCACATTCTTCATAAATAAAACAACAACCATCAGAGACCAATTTTCCACACCACAAATTGACAGGCAGATCTTAACAGCCAAGACAGACATTCTACCCTCCTTCTATCTTATCTCTGAGACATAAGTCTCAACTCATCCTTTCCAATCTCCCTACTACCTGTCCGCGTGATCCTATTGCCACTCATCTCCTTCAAGCCATTTCTTCTTCAGTTGTACCCACGCTCACTCTTATAATCAATACCTCTCTTCACACTGGTACCTTTCCTACAGCATTTAAGCTGTCACAGGTAACCCCACTGCTTATGAAACCCACTCTAAATCCAGCACATCTAGAAAATTACAGACCGGTTTCCCTTTTTCCATTCATTGCTAAAACACTTTAACGAGTTGTTTTCAACAATCTCTACCTTTCTTACTCAGAACAACCTCCTGGACAACAACCAGCCTGGTTTCAAAAGCAGACACTCAACTGAGACCGCCCTGCTCTCGGTTTTTAAAGGTCTGAGACTGGCAGGAGCAGCTTCCAAATTCTCAGTACTCATTTTGCTGGATCTGTCTGTTGCTTTTGACACAGTTAACTACAATTAACAAGATCCTCCTGTCAACCCACTCCAATGGTTTAAGTCTTACCTCTCAGGTAGGTCCTTCAGGGTGTCGTGGAGGGGTGAGGTGTCTAAGCCGCAACATCTAGCTACTGGTGTGCCTCAGGGCTTCTCTTCTCCATCTACATGTCATCACTAGGATCTGTCATTCAGAAAAATGGTTTATCTTATCACTGCTATGCTGATGACACACAACTCTACCTCTCATTCCATCCAGATGTTCCGACGGTAGCTGTTCGTATTTCGGCCTGCCTGACACAAATTTCTTGCTGGATGAAGGACCACCATCTTCAACTAATCCTCGCAAAGACAGAGCTGGTCCCGGCCAACCAACACTCCATCACAACTTCTCTATTCAGCTTGGTTCATCAACCATAACTCCATCCAGGACAGCCAGGAACCTTGGAGTTGTGATTGATGATCAGTTGAACTTCACAGACATACAGGAGGATCAGGCCCTTCCTATCGGAGCATGCTCCGCCTTGTGGTGGCATCACAAAGAGGCACAAAATCACTTTTACTGACCTTTACCTGGACTGTTCCCTGCTGGTGAAATGACCTGCCTTACCCAACCTGAGCTGCTGAGTCTTTAGCCATTTTCAGGTAGCATGAGTTGCTGGGCAGCATAGTAGCACAGCAAGCTATGCAATGCTCGTTCCCATTATCTCAGGGAACAAGGGTTACATGAGTAACCATAATGTTCCCTTTCGATACAGCTTACTCACATTGCGTCTACTTTAAGCTGAAGCTTATAGGGAACTTAATCCAATAGCGCCATGCTACAAGCACAGAATGGAAGTTGCTCTGCGAGCCAACAGCTAGGGGGCGCTCGATTGAGGGCCCCAAGACCAGCTGCATAAGGAGAGGCTCAGACCACAGTTGGAGCCTGCTACACAGTCCATAAGCGTCTCAGACTGACAACACCTGTGCTTGAAGAGCAGGGATGTCAAGGTTATAAAATCTGATAAACGTGGACAGCGAGGGCCAACCGACCGTCACACATATTTCCTTGATGGAGACTCTGCTGGACCACGCCCAAGAGGTAGCTATACCTTTAGAGGAGTGGGCCCTGACTCCCAGGGGGCACAAGTCCACAGACTTGTAAGCTAGTGCTATCACATCCACAATCCATCTAGATAGTCTTTGCCTCGAGACTGCTAGTCCTGTTGTGGGACCTCCGAAGCTAACAAACAGCTGCTCTGATTGCTGAAACTGACTAGAGTGCTTGGTATACACTCTCAAGGCCCTTATGGGACAGAGTGGATGGGGTGCCTGCTCATTCTCCATGAGTTGCAGAGCTAACAGCACTAACAGAGCCATCACCTGCGTTCTGAACGGAGTAGAAAGAACTTTCGGCAAATAAACTTTTCTCGGCTTAAGGACTACTTTACTGTCGTTGGGGCCGAATTCAAGACAGGACAGTTTCACAGATAGAGCCTGCAGATCACCAACTCGCTTGACTGACTCTAGAGCCAGCAAGAGGGCAGTCTTAAGTGAGAGGGACCGAAGGTCGGTCGTCTTGAGCAGCTCGAAGCCTTAGGGGTGGGTTTACCATTTTGGGGTCTACACTACACAATTGTCTACAGTTTGGCACTTTCTTGGTTTTGGATTCATCAAGAGTCTTAATTTTGTCCATTGTCTTCAATATTCAAAATTACACATAGTCCTTTTAGCTAATAAACATTCCTTTTAGAGAAAATATACCTCTTGGTTTTAGCTTGAAACAATGTCTTCTTTAACTATATTGTGAAATAATATTGTGATATTCTGATTCTCAAATATGTGTTAGTATTGTAAACACTTTTAAATACCTTTCTAACGATCATGTTAGATGATAACGGGTGATCGGCGCCATCATTTACTCAGCCTTATGTCGTTTCAAACCCATATGACTTTCGTGCATCTTCGGGACACAAAAGTGAAGATAGCCTATTTTAATGAAATCTGGGAGATTTCTGTCCCTCCATTAAAAGTGTATACACCCATAACTCTAACGCTTCAAAACGTTCATTACAAATCATGAATCGAGCAGTTTAATCCAAGTCTTTTGAAGTGACATGATCGCTTTAAATAATGAACAGATTTAATTTATGCTTATTCACATATAAACACTGATCAGAAAACAATGTTTGCAGCATTCAAATTTGGTTACAGAAACAGTACTTATATGTAATAAATGAGGTCAACAGCGCTGCTGTAACAGAAGTCATCAACTGATTTAATTGCTTGGTCCACAGGGGGCCCCCCAAACCAGGCCCTAAGAATTTGCCTGGTGGTTAACAATACTTCTGGAGGGCCTCTGAGTGCCCTAAGAACTGTGGAGTGGTCCCATGATGGGACTGAGCAAGGGTGGGGAGGATTCATCCTTCTGGCCCCTCTGAGAAACCTAATGACCAGGTTGTGTTTCCCAATTGATTGGCCAGACACTGGGGCATATGCACATTTGCAACAACGTCACTGGAAATTTGCTCTTGAAATTTACTCTTAAATTTGCTCTTTTAGTAATCACCGGATGGCCGCAGGGGAATTCTCTGGATCGGCTTGCTTGCTGAAGCATCATCGTTCCGCTGAGAGGCTCATTCAACAACGAGAAGAGGCGAGAAGTGCGAGTAAAGGCTTCAGTTTCAATCTTCCTCGGAACAGCGAGATGATCTTTGTGCTGAAGGGGAAAGATCTGAATAGCAACTGCACAGACGTGAACCAATCAGGCTTCAGAATTTGGAGAAAACAGGAGTTTTCCCCATAAGCGTCAGCTAAAAGCAGATGCAATGCCAGTGAACCTTATCGAAAGGGATCCACGCTTTTATCTTTTGGTTTAAATAAGCCAGGTATGGAAGCCAGTTTACAGAAAAACACTTAACATCTAATGATAAATATTGATTTTATTTCTAGCAAATCACTTTTAACAGCCATGCATGCTACATTTCTCACATTGAATGCTCATTGCTACTCTATTATTCTCTCTTTAAAGTCGAGATGAAACACATGTAGTGACAGATCTGTCTTTTAGCTGACGCTTTTCTTTTGTATTGTGATGTAGGGCAGGATTTGGTTCTACCCAATGGTTGTTGATTGAATGGAGGCAGATCTGAATGCAAGCTTGCAGCGGATTGTAAGGAATAGGTGGGATTTAGGTGGACTAAAGTTAAGAAAAGTCTGACATACATCACCAGAGAGGTAACGTAAGACATTTGGATTAAAAACTATAAGGTAAAAAAAGAAACTTGCACAGATGAATTCTTCACAATAAGATCAATAAAATGCATTTAAATATAGACAGGGTGAATTTTAATTTCATGCTGACTTTAAGAAACCCAAAGCAGCTGTTTCAAAAAAAATCATAATCATGCAGTGAGTGATGTCTATCCCTTAACCATGTTCATGCTTGTACAGGCTGAGAATAAAGACGTCTTGCTGCTGTATGACATTTGATACCATTTTTGTCTTGACTAACACCTTACTAGTGTACTATTTTGAATTGTATCACCCGCCTTCTCACTCAGTTCCACTGTTTCTCTTGGGTGCTGCCTTCCAATCCCAGCAGCCCTTATCTGACCCACTACTGCAGTGAAAAGTTAATTCCAGCCTTTTCACACACAATCCATCCTCTATTCGCAAATTCTTCTCTCCCCCGAGTGCTATTAAAGCCTCCTATCTGCACTTACATTTTTAAAGTATCTTAGCCAAGGTTTGTGCAGCTGTCAACATTTGACCTATCCTAGAGAGCTCATGTCCCTGCCCAAGAGTCATGCAGTTCCTGTGCTGTAAAGGCCTGAGGAAAGATAAACTGGAATTGAAGCCATGACCATTTACATGAAATCTCAAACTATGATAATATATATAGAAAAGGATTTTGTTGAATTTAAGCATCACAACTCCTCATGCCCTACAAGTCTGACTTTATGATGTTTTATTAACAAAATTCGGGAGGAGCAACATTCAAATAATCTGACTAATCATCACGTCATTTCAGCCAGCTGTTAGCAATCAGTAATCAACATATCTACCCAATCAGCATGAGTGAAAGCATATATATAGACACAGTCGACTCACCCATATTCCTCGACAGTTTTACAGCATCTGACCCGCCCTAAGTTCCCACCATGTCCGAAATTATTCTCTTTGTGTCCGATGAAGAATATTTCGTCCTCTTTGAATCTTTGCCACAATCCTCTGGCCTTACTAGGAGCAATTACACCGCCGCCGATTCATTTCGGAGGGCGTCAGCCCAAACAAACGGGTCCCCGCATGCCAAGACGCCGAGGCCGATCGTCACTGCGGTCGAAACATCCGCGATCTCCTTCAGTGTATTTTCCTACTCCTGCCCATTCTATCATTCCTGCCATAAAGAAATGGACAACAAGGCAGTCGAGCACCAAGCTCGAGTCTCGGGCAATGCCGCCTCTTCCCGCGAAGGGACGGGCCTTGTTCCAGCATCAGGCCGCCGCAGCAGGCCTTCAGCAAGCCAGAGCCGCGCCGCAGCGCAGATTCAGTCCCAGCCATCTCGGACTTTCCTCCCCATGGGCTCAACCCCGTAAAAGCACAGTTAAAGTCCTTCTCGTTTTCTGTCCCTGAATTAATTTCCACAGTCATGCCATCTGTATCAATGTTGATCGGGAGAATTCACGTTTTAAACTGTTTCTGTGAAAGTTTG
>RJVU01021200.1:1043001-1116196 GCA_003731715.1 Anabarilius grahami | reverse complement strand
TTTGGTAAATTTTGTGAATTAATTATTTACAATCATTCATGTGACTGAAGTTTGTTTTTTATAATGTAAACGCCCCCACATCTAAAGACCCCATAGGCGCATGACATCATTTACTGTTTGCTTGCGTCGCTTCGGTGAAGCACTTTAGTGACAAAATGGGTAATAATAAATCTCCACTCAGAGTTGGGAAGAGAAAGCTTCTCACTTGTTTTTTTGAGGGGTAATTATCTCTTTCTACTATATTTATCCACTCTGAGTCAAGGCTTTTGTATTCTTTACCTACATAAATTGGAAATATTTAGGCATACTCATATTTCATTAGGCCTATTAATAGGCCCGGTTCTACGGGGGGTGCTAGAGATTGTGATAACAGCTTTTTAGTGATTATAAAGATTATTATATATATATCAGGGTTCCTCAAATCTTGCCCTGGAGGGCCAATGTCCTGCAGAGTTTAGCTCCAACCCTGATCAAACACACCCACGCAAGCTAATCAAGGTCTTCAGGATCACTAGAAAATCACATTTTGAGGAAATGAGGATTTGAGGAACCTTGCTATATATAATCATTCAGAATTTGTATAACACTTTTGTTTTTCATGCTGTTAAGAGAACCAACAGCAATATACATGCTGCAGAATTTCGGGAATGGAAGTTTCCTGTTAGCCCAGAGATTACCAGAGAGGTCGTTCCCAAGTTTCCAGCCTGTTCTGATGCAACCACGGAGGTTGTTTCTAACTTTCCTGTTTTCCCAGATGTGACCATGACAGTCGACCCCAAAATCCCCAAGATCCTTGAACTTGTCTGCACCACCCGCCCGTCCTACCTCCCTGGAGGTATTCTATTAGGCGTGAGGTCACCCCGAATGGGAGGGGAGAGTACTGTCACACCATCAGTCACCAGTTCGGTCACTTCACCATCACAGATCACCTTGGCACTACATTTCCCATGATCCCTCATGGCTCACACCTGCACCCACTTCATGATCATCCACACCTGCCATCACTAACCTTCATCAGCTCCACTGCATTTAAGCAATCACTCTTCAGTTCACCATAGGGTGCTTCTCAATATCCCTCCTCGTTTGCTCGCTCCTCCGTCCTCCATCCTATGACCCGGAAACCGATCAAGCGCAGCCATCTTGAAGGACATCTCAATTCTCTAATTGCACCGCAAGGAGGCGAGGAACGAGGAGAGAGGAGGCTTCCTGAGGAGTCATGAGTGAGGATAGACAGGTGCATCCTTTGCGGAAGTCTTTCTCATCGAGAAACCTGACGCACGCTTAAATTCTCCTCCCCCTTCATATCTGTCACAATAATTTAAATTTATGCTTTACTTTTACAGATTAAATAAACTTTATATCTTATATATTTCAACTGGGCATCTTGCTTTATTAATATTTATTATATAATTTTTTAATAACCAAACTTTAACAACATGTGGGTAGATCCCTCGAGTGCAACTGATGACGCTTTGAAGTGACGATAAAGGGAGGGAGGATATATAATTTCACTTGATTCAATTCCTCCGTCCTCGCATCTTTTCCTTGCGTCCTTCCCTCGCATCCTGGAGGGGTGGAGCTAAGACGCGAGGAAAGGAAGGGAGGAAAGGAAACGAGGATGCACAAATAAGAATTGAGAAGCACCCATAGTCTGGTCTTGTTGTTCACTACTGATCACCTTACCAGAGGGCTGTTTCATAAAAGACGCTAAGAAAAGCGAGGATTAAACTCCAAACCCTGACTTGAATAAACCTAACAAATAAGTTGGGGCTAAAGCGGTTTCATAAAACATAATTGAAGTTCACGCAGTCCCGCTAATTTGATCCAGGTTTATCTAGTCAAGATAATTGCGCGTGCACGCTTTTTTTAAGCAGCCCTAGAGGTCGATCATGGATCAAATCGATCCAGAATAGGAAAAAGCATACATTTTGTGCTGTTTTATGCGTTTGAGACATGGTGTTTTCCTCAGTGCATAACTTACTTTTCACAAGTTTATTCTCCATCTGTAAATGTTAGAAAGTCATGCAAATATTTCCATTTTGCTGCTAAACTTCACAGTGAACGAGCACTGCAAAAATTATCGCTAAACAGACGGGATGTAATAGAAGCGCAATAATTCTGACTAAAATATACATTTTGCTAAAATATTTGATGTTGGACATTAAATGTGCCTTATGTACAATTTTAACATACAAGTAAGTGTATTTTTATGATAGTAACTGTAAATGGACTATTGTAATGGGGTGAATCAATATACTGTAGGTCATTTACTGAGTTTAGATTCATTTTACCAATTAAAATTTAGTCTGTGCATATTTATTTTTATTTTTTTGTGATTTTAATTTCTGCTCTTCTAATAACCATAAAAGGTACTAAAGCTGCCAAACAAAACCAGAGAGAAATGTATTCATATATTTTAAAACAATCTAATTATTTTGGGCACAAAACATTTAGCCAGTAAGAAAAGAAAACCTGTAGGTTACACACACACATACACACCACATATATATATATATATATATGTCAAACCAAAAATTATTCAGACATTTTTGATATATTTTTACAAGTGAGTGCAGGACACTGTAGTTCATTTTTGTAAGTGAGGATAGTAAATTAAAATTAACTGTGACATATTATACCCAAAAATTATTCATACAGTGGATCACCAGTAAAATTGATAAAAATTTGGAACCAAAAATTATTCAGACACTTTGACCTGTGTTATTTGACCACTTTGCTTAAGTGTTATCTGACATAATTAAGATTAATTTCTGACACAGTTTAACTCTGAGAGCATCTCATATTTTATTACCATTTTTTTTTTTAAATATTGAATAAACTTTATTAATGAATGAAATGTTCAGTGTCTGAATAAATGTTGGTTTGACTGTATATATATATATATGAGACCAGACTATAGATTCCCAGAGGTCTATATTTTAGTAAATATGGGCCTTGGAAAAGGCTAGCTGACTTTATTGTGCTTTGACTACAGTGAGTAGTTCACAACCATGCATGTCACTTCTGCAGGCTGCATCTTACTCAGTCACTGTTTTCATAGCTTTTGCTGGCTCTGAAACACTTGCTTGGTATTTCTCCTGCTCTTTGTCTAGCAAAAAAATCACTCATCACTTAATGAAAGCTTAAAAATGAAGGCCTGATTGTTTCAGGGGCCTTGTCACAGGTCTATTGATTTTGAAATTCTGTTACTTTTGCTATATTTTCACACTTAAAACAATGATTTGGTAATCCTCTTGTACCACTGTCCTCTTTTGTGCTAAGAAATAAGTCTCCTGACAGTTCTCTCCCAAGTGGTTCCATTTTTTGTCAGTATTAAGTCTGAGAATGATTCAGTGGGCTATATAACACTTAATTTTTTAAGAAATTACTTCTCTTTTAATGTTTTGGTTCATCATACTTACCTTTTAATACAATTTGCTCTATTTAGTAAATGTGTGTGTGTGTGTGTGTGTGTGTGTATATATATATATATATATATATATTGGACTGATAGTGGTTAATAAAGTCAAATAATTGTATGTGAGAGAGTCAGCTATAATAACATTACGTTCCTATTGGTCAGTGTTAGAGGAGCTCAGCTTAGCCTGACAGTTAGCCTGCCCGGACCAGGCTAGTTTCCCAGCATAAGTTGCCAGAGTAACTGAGTTTGAACTAATTTAAGTTTGTTTTATGAAACAGAATTCGCTGACAATAAGTCTGACTAACTAAAATAAGCCTGGCTTATTTTCTAATCTTGTTTTATGAAACAGCCCTCTGGATACCAACTGAAAGAATTGCTACTGTAGCAGAAGAGCCTCTTCTAAATATTATTAACTCGTCTTTATCTCTGGGTCATGTCCCAAGACCGTTCAAGCTGGCAGTTATTAAGCCTCTCATTAAGAAACCACAATTAGATCCAAATGTATTAGCAAATTATAGACCCATCTCAAATATTCCATTTATGTCTAAAATACTAGAAAAAGTTGTGTCAGTTCAATTGTGCTCGTTCTTGCAAAAACAAAAAGATATCTATGAAAAATTTCAGTCAGGATTCAGGCCTCATCATAGCACAGAAACTGCTCTTGTTAAAATTACAAATGACATACTTCTAGCTTCTGACCAAGGCTGTATCTCAATACTAGTGTTACTTGATCTCAGTGCTGCGTTTGACACTATAGATCATAAAATACTCTTAGATCGACTACAAAATTACACTGGTGTTCAAGGACAGGCAGTAAGGTGATTTAGGTTGTACCTATCAGACGGTTACCATTTTGTATATTTAAACAGGGAAAAATCTAAGATAACATCAGTAAACTATGGAGTGCCGCAAGGATCTGTGTTAGGCCCTCTGCTATTTTCAATATATATGCTGCCACTTGGTAATATTATAAAAAAACATGGAATTAGTTTCCACTGCTATGCCGGTGATACTCAGTTATATTTCAACACGACCAGATGAAATCTCTAAATTATCCAAATTGGCAGAGTGTGTTAAAGATATGTAATGGGGTAGAAGGTGTAGGACTACAAATTAGTTGGACTACAAATCCCAGGAGTCAAGACACTATAAAAGGAAACCAGCATTTTTGAGGTTTCTTCTTTGTGGTACCATGTGCTAAGCAGGAGAAGCTGTGTGGTGTTTTTCAAGGCTGTGTAATAGCAGAAGAAAAGACCAATTGATTAATGAACAGCATAGCAGCATAGAACTGAATTGTGAAGGTAAGGGTTGTGATTTATGATTATTATAGTGTCTAGTTTTAACATCTGTATTTGATTTCTATGTTAGTGTCCTCGTGGGAATTGTGTTGATTGGTGCCTCAGAGAATTAAACCGATACTGTGGCAAGAAAAAGTATGTGAACCACTTGCAGAATCTGTGAAAATGTGAATAATTTTAATAAAATAAGAGAGACCATACAAAATGCATGTTATTTTATTTAGTACTGTCCTGAGTATAAAAGATGTTTACATTTAGTTCACAAGACAAAAAATAGCTGAATTTATTAAAATAACCCCATTCAAAAGTATGTGAACCACTGATTCTCAATACTGTGTGGTTTCCTGGATGATCCACGACTGTTTTTTTGTTTTGTGATGGTTGTTCATGAGTCCCTTGTTTGTCCTGAGCAATTAAACGGAACTCTGTTCTTCAGAAAAATCCTCCAGATCCTTAAGATTCTTCAGTTTTCAAATGTTTTTTGCATATTTGAACCCTTTCCAGAAGATTTATTTTGGAGATTGGGTTTTGTTTTTTTTTGTCTTGGACTTGCAAATGACCATGGGGGTTCCCCTTTTCTTATATACTCTGTTAAGGTGGGGGGAACAAATTGTAGTGGTTTGTCATGATTTACTTTTGCTTTGGAGTGTGGAGAGAAATGGTGTTTGTTTTATTTGTGATTGAGTGTGCACTTATTTGCAGAGCAATTGCCATGGGATATGACCGAGAACCCTGTTGTCTGTAATGGTTACAAGTTAGTTTTTTTTTGTCTCTTTGCCATTTTGATTCCCCGTGGTGCTACTTTTGAATGCTGTATAATAAACTTTGTTATATTTGAAAATAAACACACTGTGGTGGTTGCCCTTTTGGAGTTCTCTTCATACCTTGTGTATGGTGGCCGAGAGAGCTCAACGCGCTGCAAATGAAAACACATGCAAATAAAGAAAACATCTTCATCAGTTTGACAACGCATGTGCTGCAAAAGTCCACAACACTTACAAATAGACAAAAGCGCTGCAAATTCCACAACACTTACAAATAGACAAACGCGCTGCAAATTCCACAACACTTACAAATAGACAAACGCGCTGCAAATGGCACATACCAGGCCCAGCGATCTCAAGTCCTTCTGCGATGATCTGAATGATGATGATGACGTGACGATAATGATTAGGCTACTTTTAGAATTAAATTAATAATTTAATTTGCCCCGCAATAATTTAGAGTGCATCATGCATAACCGACGCGATGAGATTAGCTAATTAGAAAAACTCAGCTAAAGTGAAAGTAAAAACTCA
Source organism: Anabarilius grahami (assembly GCA_003731715.1). Classification (NCBI taxonomy): domain Eukaryota; kingdom Metazoa; phylum Chordata; class Actinopteri; order Cypriniformes; family Xenocyprididae; genus Anabarilius; species Anabarilius grahami. Next base: position 1,110,179 of record RJVU01021200.1, on the reverse strand, counting down.
GCGATGAGCGCTCTACTTCAACATGTTCTGATAACAGTATTTAACCTTAATTTATTTCTTAATATTTCTCTTGTGACCCATACGTATTGAAAAAAAAAAAATGAGAAGAGATATAGGTGTTACTTTAAAAAAAAAAAAGGAAAAAAGTAACACCTATATCTCTTCTCATTTTTTTTTCAATACGTATGGGTCACAAGAAAAATATTAAATAAATTAAGGTTAAATAGTGTTATCAGAACATGTTGAAGTAGAGCTCTCATCGCTGAGTTTTTACTTTCACTTTCTGCAGTGAATAATTGACTGGGATTTGAGACATAAAATCAAGTAATTATTCAGAAATATATATTATTTATTATTAATCATTTATTAATAATATTTTAACGCAAAATACTATCCCCCAAATCGTTTGTCCTGGCGCCGAGACTGGCACAGACCACAACGAAAATATTATAGGGAACACATTGACGTACCTGTCTGGGACCGCTGGCTGGTATTGTTCATGTTTACTCTTAGGTGGTGTGCACCTGAAAGGTGAGTTTTTTTTTTTTTCGTTTTGTTTGTTAACATTCTGATCTGCATTATGAGCAGGCCTATTTGCAGCGCGTTTCACTATTTGTAAGTGTTGTGACTTTTGCAGTGCGTTTCACTATTTGTAAGTGTTGTGGAATTTGCAGCGCGTTTGTCTATTTGTAAGTGTTGTGACTTTTGCAGCGCGTTTGTCTATTTGTAAGTGTTGTGACTTTTGCAGCGCGTTTCACTATTTGTAAGTGTTGTAGAATTTGCAGCGCGTTTGTCTATTTGTAAATGTTGTGGAATTTGCAGCGCGTTTGTCTATTTGTAAATGTTGTAGAATTTGCTGCGCGTTTGTCTTTGTAAGTGTTGTGACTTTTGCAGCGCGTTTCACTATTTGTAAGTGTTGTAGAATTTGCAGCACGTTTGTCTATTTGTAAATGTTGTGGAATTTGCAGCGCGTTTGTCTATTTGTAAGTGTTGTAGAATTTGCAGCGCGTTTGTCTATTTGTAAATGTTGTAGAATTTGCTGCGCGTTTGTCTTTGTAAGTGTTGTGACTTTTGCTGCGCGTTTCACTATTTGTAAGTGTTGTAGAATTTGCAGCGCGTTTGTCTATTTGTAAATGTTGTGGAATTTGCAGCGCGTTTGTCTATTTGTAAATGTTGTGGAATTTGCAGCGCATGTGTTGTCAGACTGATGATGATTTCTTTATTTGCTGGTGTTTTCTTCATTTGCAGCGCATTGAGCTGTCTCGGCCACCGTACTTGTGAGATGATGGGGTTACAGATATAAAACAATGGATGACCAGTAATTTTCTTCTATTCAGACAAGACTGAGGTATTACTTATTGGACCAAAAATCTGCACACTGAATCTCTTAGACTACAATGTGCATTTAGAAGGATTTACTGTTACTTCATCCTCTACAGTTAAAGACCTGGGTGTTATTAGACAGCAACTTGTCCTTTTGAAAATCATATTTCATATGTTACAAAAACAGCAGCCTTCCACCTCAGAAACATCGCTAAGCTATGGAATGTTATGTTTCTGATGCAGAAAAATTTGTTCATGCATTCATGATGTCTAGACTAGATTACTGTAATGCATTATTAGCTGGTTGTCCTGCATCCTCAATAAACAAGCTACAATTAGTCCAAAATGCAGCTGCTAGAGTTCTTACCAGGTCAAGAAAATGATCATATAACACCAATTTTATCATCTCTACACTGGTTACCTATTAAGTTCCATAACAGTTATAAAGTATTGTTACTGATCTATAAGGCACTAAATGGTTTAGCTCCTTAATTTTCTATCGCCCTACAATCCATCACGCTCTTTAAGATCACAAAAACTCTGGAATTCTGGTTGTACCTAGGATATCTAAGTCCACTAAAGTAAGGAGCGCGTTTTCACATTTGGCTCCTAAACTCTGGAATAGCCTTCCTGATACTGTTCAGGGCTCAGACTCACTCACCCAGTTTAAATCTAAAGACTCATCTCTTTAGCCAAGCATTCACACAGTGCATATCAGATCAATTGCACATGACTATCTTTGCTTAATGTTATGAACAGCATCTACGCTAATTATTCTCCATTTGCTTTTCTGTTTCACCTCGGGATGCCCGTCCCAAGGTGACTAGAGAGTACATCAGCTTCAGTTTTGATACAGCCTCTTATGAAGACTTCAGATGATCACCACCCGTGAAGCGATGACCCCAAACTCTGCAAGGACTTCAGATGACGCAAACTCTGGATCAACATGCACCATTCAATTTTTGCTATATATCCTAATCATTTTTTAACACGTATTAATTACTTTAATGAGCTCATTGTTTCTACATCACATTAACACATTGTTTAAATTAATACATTGTTACATTTCTGAAATTACATAATTTGGACACAGTCCCCTCTGAAAACAGATCACTCTAAATTGTCTAAAAGTCTGCCTAACATGCCATTTATTGAACTCACCTGTTTCTCCTGCTTGCTCTCTGCTACCTGCAAATAAACTACCAGTGCACTTGAGTTACCTGTTGTCTCCTTCTGTATGTTGAGACAAATAGAGATTGTATTATTTACATTACACCAGTAGGTGGTGACAAGTGACTGTTAAAAAATGTTTGCGAAAATTCAAGAGATTTGATTAAAAAGCTGATTCATCCAGTAATGAAACAAGTGAAGTCTTTATGAGTGAGTCATTGAATCATTCATTCAAACCATTTTTTCAATAATTAAATGTATTACTTTTAATAGACCCCCCATAAGACCCCACTTTTAATAGATATTCAGACCCCCCCATAAGACTTGATTCAATTCGAGCACTTTCCATATAAAATCACCTTAGAGTGATTTATGTTGACATTGTCTAAAACCCCACTTTGCCAACATATTTTGTAGAACGATAGGGCTGCTGTATCCAAAAACTGGAAGCGATGTTGACTCTTATTGCCAAGCTCCAAAAAATGCACCACAAATGACTCTCTTCATTCATCACCGCTTTCAGTTCACATTTGCAGTCACATAGGCCTATGCTTAAATATCAGACCTTATTTTGATGTCAGTGGTGCCGAATGTGATTGTGTTTTTTTATGTCATATGATCAATCCAGTCGACCAGAAGTGTTTTCAGCAAATAAGGATGTTGGTCTGTCCATCACACATTACTAATGGCTTCGAATAGTTATGTGAACTACTTTGGTACTTTTTTTTTTTCTTTTTTACATTTTTTGAATTTTTTTTACATTTTGTTGACTCACTGGAAAAAGCAACTTATGGCAGAATTTAATTTTTGGCTGAACTACTCCTTTAACATGATAACCCAACACCCAAGATAACCTTACAAATATGCCATTATATCAGTTCCACCAATTTTGCATTTAACAGCAAATTGTCACATTAATTGCCTTAGCTTACATGTATCCTCACAGGCTTTGTACAGTTCACTAGGGGAAAAAAGTGGAACAATCAGAGAGGGAAAAGAGAGAAAAGGAAAGAAAGCAACTGAGCAAGCATCACCCCTAAGGCTGAATCATGGGGCAAAAATGCCATCAGTGACCAAAGAGCAGTGCAGCAGGGGGCCTAAATGTTTCTTTCCACAGCCTCAGAATGACCTGGATATGTATGACATATATGTATGACAGCGCCTGCCTGACAGAACATTCCCTTTGCTTAATTTGTTTGATTTTAGCCTTTGGAAGTTGTCAGCAGAGCTTCTAATAAGCTATATAGGCATTTGTGACAAGCTTCTGTTCTTTATTTTCTGTAGGCTGTTAAGTGGAGTGAGAGACAGATTTTGACAGACGGAGAGAAAAAAATAACGCTGAGGAACTTCTCGCAGGGCTGACTGTGGGCCTTTATTTTAACACTGACCGCACCGCAGCATGCTGCCATGGCCCTGTATTATGTGGGAATAAAAACTGCAATCATACACACATACTTTGACACAGATGTCATTGTGCAATGGCATGAAATACTTTGGGAAAGTTGACATGCAGTTTGACATACTTCATCAAATACTTCTTTAAAATTCTTTTAAAATTCTTTTCAGTTCACCTTTTATGATCTCTTATGAATAATAATTAAGAGTTTACAATTTTTGTACTTTTTGAGAATAGATTGTCACACAGCAGGACAATTTCAAATGAATGAGTGACGGAAATAAGGTGATTATAAATGGTGGAAAAAAAGAGAAAAAAATCTAAGAAAAAGTGACCTGGTACAGAACCTAAGATATACACTTCCCCTTACTAATTAATTTAAGTTTTACCTTAAATCTTGATATTGAATAAAAAACAAGACATGTTATGTGTCAACTAATCCACTGCTCCATGACACAACTTCTCCCAGGAATGAGAACGTCTTTCCTTTCTTGTCCTTTCTGAATTTATGGCAGAATAATAATCTTCCACTGCAGCACATAGATTACCAAACCTTTATTATTATTTTTTTTGCTTATGCCAAGGACATACTAGACTTGACAATTTCTTGTTTTCTGCACTTACAAAGAGCAATTTCTAGCCAGTTAAATATTCAGGTAACACTTTACAATAAGGTCTAATTTGTAAATATTACTTAATGCAACCAACATTAACTAAGAAGAATGAGCAATATATTTTTACAGCATTTATTAACCTTTGTTAATGAAAATGTTGTTGTTCATTATAGTTCACAGTGCATTAACTAAAGTTAATAAATGCAACTTTTGATCTTAAAATGTGTTAGTAAATGTTGAGATTAACTAAGATTAATAAATGCTGTACAAGTATTCTTCATTGTTAGTTCATAATGTAGATAACTAATGTTCACATATGAAACCTTGTTGTAAAATCTTACCAATCTTTAACAGCGAAGCATAACTGCAAGCAGAGATGGGCAGTATTTTAATTAAATGTATTTAAAATACGTATTTAATTACTTTTGAGTATTTTGTAATTTGTATTTTCCTCAACAAAGAAATAATCTAAGGTAATTTGTAATTAAATACTTTGAGAGAAAGTATTTTGTATTTAAAATACTAAAAATGCATTAAAATGTTATTTTATTCTCGCATACAATAATTTTCATTACCAGGCTTAAAGGTAGGGTAGGTCATTTTCGGAGAGGCTAGCAATAGTGCTTTGAAAGCATAAGATCCCACCCTGCCTTCAGAGCGTCTCCAAAGCCACTCTTCCTTCAAAACACATGAACGCGCACAGCAGGGAGAGAAAGCGTCAAGAGAGACGGCGTTAAATTATTTCATGTCTCAAAGTACATTACATTACAATAATAATGAACAAACAACTTAAATAGCTCTGACCTGTACCACCTGACTGCTGCAGATTCATTTTGGCATTGGTAGTGTTGCCACTGAAACGCATGAATTCGAGTCACGGACCACTCCTAGTATAACATCACGGGTTGCCATCTCTTAATTACGGTAGTTATGGCGTGAGCGCAGCATAAGCTCATTGTTTTGGTCCAGAAGGAACGGTAACTGTGCATTCTCACGGGGAGTTGGGGTCAACGCTTGATGGAGGGCGTGTCTGAAGCTTGGTGCTGACACAACCATCATAGTGACAACAGCCAATCACATTACTTTCCGGTGTTGCATGAATGCAATTGGCTAGCATCTGTGCTAGGGTATTTGCATAAGGCAGTCTGATTGGCTGACATTTGCGTTTGCGCTTTGTTACAACCCCTTGACTCGAGGAGAAGCAACATGAATGGAGAGGCCATACAAGTAATCAAATTTGTAAAATAATAAAGATTTAATCACAAAGACAGACATAACTACATTTAAAGATTAAAATAACAAGATTTACAAAAACATCAAGCCCTGGACTGAAGAGGACGAGAGCCAACGGGATCACCAACTTCCAGGAGCAACAATCACGCTCCCAGCCTTTTGTTCCAACACAGCATATCCCGTCCTTGTCAAAACTCAGACTTCTTATGCAGCATGGTCAATCACCGTCAATTCTCCACACCTGTGTCACAGCGCTCAAACCTGAAAACACACCAACATTTACCCAGAGACCCCTACTGGACAAATTAACATACTACACCCCGTGCGTCGTCACAGCTTGAAAAGTTGAGACATTTTTTAGGCTTGTTCGAGATGCATTGGCGCTGCGCAGACTGATCGCCGCCTGACATCATAGTACCAAGAGAGCGATTGGAGAGCAGACGACTCTTTACGCTTTTGAATGGCTCTTGCAGTACTTTGATATCATATACCGATCAGTCTGCACAGCGTCGATGCATCTCGAACAAGCCTTTTAATCTCTGCCACGAGCAACACGAGTGGAGCGACCCACAATTCAGTCAATATTGCATGACGTCACCCATTCAAAGTAAATGAGAAGCGTTAACGCCAATGCCCCGTGTAAATGCACCATAAAAGGACTGTGTTTTCAATTAATCAATGCCGTTTCGGTTGCTGAGCTCGTGATCGACGTCTGTCTTACTTTGCATAGCAAGGTCAGAAGCAGGTAAAGAAGCTGCTTTTGTGCTCAATCAAACTGCTTTAAGGTAAAGTATCTAGTAATATATACTATCAGATATTATTCACTGAATGTCTTTATAGGACAGAAGATTAACGTAAATGGGTAGAACTTGTAAATTGACTTGCTAGCTAAAGCATGACGTGCAATGTCAAGTGATATGCGGATTGTAGTTATATCCACGGGTGCTGGAGATAATCCGTGGATAGGTAGGTCAAGTAATAAAAAGATAACATTGATTCATTGAAAACACAGTCGTCGTGTCTTAAATGAATGTAACCATGAGTATATTTGGTCTGTGTGTTCGTTCTTAAACTGACTGCAGCCTAATAAACCTACTGCTGTCTGTCATTATTGTTAATCAAGCAACAAAAGAAAAAGACAAAATCCCTCACTTCTCCTGACTGAATAACTATAAGGAGCATCAATCTATATTTAATTGTTACAGTGAGCACTTCAAATGATTGTGTGTAGATGTTTTGTATTTTTGTATTTTTAAATTACAAATTACTTGTATTTTAATTAAATACTTATTTTACAGCAGTATTTTATTTAAATACATTTGATGAGTAAGTATTTGTAATTTGTAACTAAATACTTTTTGATGTATTTATGCCCATCTTTGACTGCAAGCATATATTGTATTGGTCACTTTGTGATTTTTACATATTTTGTTGATCCTGGAACAACATTTTTGTCTGAAAATGTTGTCCTATCCCTACCTAACCCTACCCATAACTTGCCCATAAATTAGAGGGAAGTGATAAGTGAATAACACTGGTGGAGAAGCACCTAACATTGGTCTAACTTGACATAAACTGTATCCTCAAACTTGTCCTTGAAATCTGACTGGTTGATTTGAATGTTGTTCCGGGATAAACAAAGATGTACTTGCACTTGGTGAAATGATGTTCACCTTATTGTTTATAGAAATGTCCATGTCTTTTTAAAATTTTGTACCTTTACTTGGGTTTCCAGGCCTAAAAAAATCTTGAAAAACGTAATGATTATTATAAATTTTTTTAAATACTGTTTCATTGACAACCTGCGAGCAAACAGTATGGAGGGTATTTCTGCATTTGGGACCATTTGTCGCAAACTGTTCACACATTTAAAACATTAAAGTGTGACATGCTTCAATGTGTACTTGGCTCATTCTATGTTCAAGCCACAGTTAATTGTAAACATCATTCTTTCCAAGCTTCCATATGGGTCATAAATCAAGCTACATGTAAACTCCAGATAATCCTTTACTGCCCCGTCAGAGGCGATAGATGCATGAGAAGGAATCTAAAGACCTTGGTCCTGACTGTAGCATGTGGGCTGTACGGCCTTCAGTCCGGGGTGATGCAGAGAGTCAAAAAGTGAAAGATAGGAGATGCACAATGTGTGATGTTAAGATCAACAACATTTCAGTGAGACCCTTAAGAAATACCTGATCAGTTTACAGTTTACAAAACTATACTTTCCCTATCAGCCATATTTATCTTCACAGCATATGGGCTGCATAAATCTGATTTCGGCATTCTGCTCTAAAGCTCAATTAGACAGCTCAAGTGTTTGTACAAAGCACTGCTGCAAACAATTTTTCACTTTATGTAGCAGTGTCACTTTATTCTTCTTCCTGATTCCCTTTTTGTGTAATTACTTTGATTAATAAAACAAGATTGACAATAGAATAAGGTATATAAATCTTGGCGGTGAGAATGGAGGTATAAATAAATTTAAATGCACCGAGGTGAACCTCACCACCTGAACGAATTAGCAGTGGTTAGCCATGGAAAAGAACCATAATTGTAACGTGTGAGAAGTGAAATTCATCTCATTATTATGGAAATTTTTTAATCTAAATTAGCAGAGTTCAACGGAACATGTTCTCTTGAATCCCCACCCTCACTTGTTTAGCTTCTTCAACATGCTGCATCTCTTTCTTTTATTATTTCTCCCTCTCTCTCACTCTCCTTTTCTGATTTCCCTACAGGAAACCTGGCCTGGCAGCCTTGGCCTTCTTAAAAGCATCATTTCTTTAGAGAGGTATCCTTCTGTGTTGACTTCTGAGATATCTGGCTGACTGCCATTTCCTCTCAACGAGCTCAACAATCCATCTCGGCTCTGAACGGCCTTGATTTTATTGTTTTATGCAACCATTTATTGTCTCCATCCATCCATCCATCCATCCAACCATCCAACCAACCATCCCACTGATATGACTGGAGTCTTACATGATCATAAACATATTTTTCAAAAGGACTATTCATGTCTTTGTGTAAAACTTTTTAATAAAGAAATTAAAATGACTGAATGCACCTTTAATCTTCATGCACTAGTTGCTGTCATGCACAATGCCAGCAAGGGATGATGAAAATGAATGTAATTCTCTTGACAAAAACAACTAAAACGCACTCTGTCCATATATTTTCCATCTGCATTTATCGTTCGTGACTCATAAAAAGAAAGCAAACAGATATTAGCAATAACGTAGTAGTATTTTTATTTGAACCAATAATTCCAGCAGCCGTCATCTATAAACAGAGAGGCCTGGAGCTACTGCTTTGGGTTATCTGCATTATGCAATCATCAATGGTAATTTCCATCGCTTATGAGCAGGATTGTTATAATACGTATGAATAAATGCATGTGTTTAGACGTCACCTCGTCAAGAAAACACATTCACTAGGCAATAGCTGATCAATAAATAGCCTCCCCTACTGCCAATTACTTTATTATAAAGTTTAGAAATAGAGTTTCAAGGCACGTCTTGAAGTTCCTGGTAATGTTAACCAATTTAAATGTCAGTCATGCCTTCAAAGCCATGCAAAGCCAATTTCCCACAACTTATATGTTTGTATAAGTTCCTCTGCATATTTAGTCACAGAACATATGACACATGACCTTCCTCAAATGAACTTCACTGTTAGATGAATTGATTTCCTTTAGTTTTTAGGTTTGCCATTAGATACAAGGTTATTGAACTGTGAGGGATTATCTCTATGATATGTGACCCCACTTTTGAAGACATACACACACATACGGCGTTGCTTACCTTGCAGAAGATGAAAAAAGGCCTGCCTCACACCCCACCCCCTCATGTTCACACCACTCAATCCCCTGCCAGACTGAGTCCCAGACAAGAGTGCTTGCTTTTGCATTCCTTCAAATATTTTTTTCTTGAGACCATCCTCTATGGAATCCCTGTTGTGTTTCGTCTCGGCATGAGGTCGAGACCACAAAGAATAATTGTGTTTGTACCTCAGCACGTACGGCTGAACATCTTAGTCCATCCATATGAAAGACAGCTTGGATTTGTATGCCGAGCGACAGCCTGACTCTGCACCAACTTAGCAAAACAAATGCCATGTTTTAATGGACGGGAAATGGGCAATATGAGTTGAAACAAATGTCAGGGAACGCTCTCGGCAGGAACTTCTGGTCTGAAACATGTTTGGAAATTATTCATTGCACATCTAATCTCTTCTGCTCATATCAAACGAGTCTCTCTCTCTCTCTCTCTCTTTTTTTTAGAATATTACGTTATCAACATGTTGGCAACAGATGTATGTCAAAAGCATTGCAGCCCACAGGAACTCCAAATGTCACATAAGTCTACATCGTATCTGGGGAGCGCAGCTGTAAACCTGTGGAATATCCCAATAGGTTTCACTAAAGGCTGGCCATATATTCACATTGACAGAGCTTCATCTAACTGATTTCAATTTCTTTTTATCCATATGGAAAATGTGGGTTGAGGTGAAACAGCTGATGTTGAAGGAACGTTTAGGGCTCAGTGCAAGTTAGGCTCCATCGAGCATTTTTGACATGTTGTTTACCACAGAAAATAATTTTGACTCATACTTCAGTTTAAAAAAACATTGTGGGTAACTTAGGTAATAATAAGGTAACTTACAAATATAAAATTAAGGACATTAAGACCTGTTCACACCAATGATGATACTATAGATATGATACTATCTGCACTTATGAACTATAACGTTAAAGATATAGTTTTAAAAATCATTATAATGGTAAAAGAATAGTAAAGTACACATCACAACTATAATGATAACGGCACAGAAAAAAAACATTATGGCTAGAATCACTTTCACAAATTTTTTTTTTCAGCTGATGAAAGACATTGACAGCCAATCGGAGTCCATCTGCAGTATGTGCTTGTTAAAAACCAAGGGATATTGTGTGTTGGTGTGGATGCTAATATAGTTGTCCTTATAGTTATTGTTATTGGTGTGAAAGGGTCTTTATATGTGTTGGCATGGGACAAGAGAGATTTCTTAATGATCTAGACCAGCTGTTCTCAACCAGGGGGCCTCAGCAAACTTCCAAGGGGGCTGCAGGGTGACTTAAAAGTACTTAAATGTTATTAATAGATTAAAATAATCTGACTCTAATTAAAATGCCAAAAAGCACATGAAATCTATTTATTTCAGCATATTGTTTTTTTTCGTTTTTGTTTGTTTTTTTGAAGAAAATACAGTTCTTGAAATGTGAGTAATTATATCAAGACTTTTTAAAACAAGAAGCTTTGTTGTAATTGCAGCAGAAATACATATAATACCTTAGCCTATATGGAGCGCCTTTGAATATAGTGTTGGGCAACAAAACCCTCAGATTTCATCAAAAATATCTTAATTTGTGTTCCGAAGATGAACAAAGGTTTTGGGACAACATGAGGGTGAGTACTTAATGACAGAAATTTATTTTTTTTGCGAACTAAGGTGTGTGGGCAGAATCTAGCCGAGATGACTCTCTTCAGTCGTACATTTACTCTTTCTAGGAGCGTTGCACGTGTGAAGCCAGGAGGGTTTTTTTTTTGTTTGGTTTTGTTTGTTTTTTTTGACAGCTGAGAAGGCGTGATTCTCATGATTTCATTCACCATGACCCTGTCCAAAGACTGTGCTCTTAGAAATCCACNCCCCCCCCCCCCAACTTTGTGTGTGAAGTTGCTTTGAAACAACCTCTATTATATAAAGCGCTATATAAATAAATGCGACCTGACTTGACACAATAACTTCCGCACAATATGTACAAGGATATCATGGGGATATAACGTTTTTAAAGCATATTAGCAGTGTTAGCAAACTCAACCCAATGGAATGGGAATGTCAGTAATGCATAAACTGAAGTTCATCCACCTAGAAACGTAGTTCCACCTCAAACAAGGATGTTTTAGACCACTTTACAGCTCAAAAAATAAATGTAGTTTCTCTATCATTTATTTAACTGTTTAAATGAAAATACTAGCTTCACATTTTAAACCCTCTGGAACACTGACCTGGTTTACTTTCATTGTAAATGTGTTACCAGTGTAGATGCAATTTTTAAAGGCAGAATTATTTCAGTGGTAATCAAATGTTAATGTCAAAAATGATTTTGAACCTGCATCATTCCTCTAAATGCTAAAATGTGGGAAGAAACGATTTTTTCAATATTTCAGAAAAATAAAACTTGTTTACTACCAAATACACGAGTCGACAATATTAAATGTTTTCTTATACATGTCTATTTTATGTCTATTATGTTATCCCTATATACAAGTAACATAGCGCTAAGAACATTTGAATCCTGTTTCTAACAAAATGGTGAGTGAAAAACAAGACGGCTTTTGCACATTAAAGCCTCTGTCTGAAAACCACCACAGAGGCAGAAAAAGAAGCCGTGCTTTCAAAGTGATACCAGCCGAGAATCTTTGTTTTGAACAGAAGAAAGGCTGGAAGGCTCAACCGAGAAGTGGGTCCATTGTTAGCATCTGAATAGAAACACATTTACATTTGTTTTCTTGGCAGAAGCTTTCGTATGAAAATTACTTGCAACAACATCCATATTGTGAGGTGTTGTGTTGATTACTTCAGCAGGTAGTGAAAGATACAAATTAAGCAATAAGGCCAGAACTGCCAATAAAAACAGAATCAAAATAAACATCATGCTGTGTGTGGAGCATGTTTAAGGTTAGAGTTACTGTGTAGGTGTATTCATGCTGAGGTTTAGTGATATTTCAGGTACTTTAAGGTAATTTTCTACATCTTTACACTCGAGTGAACTCAGTGTGAGAGCAAAAGTTTCCAACATAATTGCACCACAGCATTGCAAAAAATACATTAAATAACTACATATATATATATATATATGTGTGTCTTGTTTTCCAGTAAAAATATCTAAACATCTTTAAAACAATATTAATTTTTATTCAGCGCACAATTGCATAAGATATTAACACGTTCTATTCAGAAAATACAACTTAAATGAAAGTGAATTTTCCTACTTAATTGGCAAACTTTTTTTGTATTTTCTTGTTTTAACCCAAATTTGATCTATGCCTAAAACAAAGGGAAAGCCTGTTTTATTTCTCAATGGCTAAGAGAAATAAGCTAAATGAACTGTATCTTGTCTTAAGGATGATTAGAAGTTTTTACTAGAAATCAAGACAAAAAATGCAGATAAAGAAAATTATTTTCTGCAGTGTGAAGGACAGATAGAGAAGTTCCTAGTCCACATCCAGGTTGTTGTCGTCATTTGTCATGATTTACCTCTTTGATTCTCAGTATTTCTGCTTTGCTGTCTGCCTTCTCTCTTGATAGATATGTTTGGAGGGAGTGGGTGCTTTAAAGTAAAAGATGCAAATGATCCGAATCAAAGATTTTGTGATAACATGTAAACATAAGGAATGTGTTTAATCCATCACACCTCCTTAATTTACTATGCACAGGCACTATTACAGACAAAGAACAATAAAGGAAGAAGCTTGCAAATATTGCAAGATTTGTACAAGTACCAAGTACAATTAAACTACTACAACAACAACAAATGTAAAGGTGTGTAATTTATTACATGCACCAAACAGAATTGCAAAAACAATGACTATTGCAAGCAGGTTTCCAAAACTCTCCCTTAGCTGTCTTCCCTTTGTCAGCCTAACAGGAATGCCTGCCTTATACTTGGATGGGTGGGTAAATCAAAACATTTTTTTTTTCAAGCAACATATATTTATGAAAATAGACAGACAGACTGGTTGGTTGGTTGATTAATTGATCATTCATATGAATGGAAGCTGGTTGCGGTATATATTCCAACTTCTATTGATAGGAATGAGAATGCTGACAGATTCTCCTAGATCTCCTTGGCTCAAACAGAGCACTGTTTTGATAGTGCTACTTACAGTGGTATAAATACACAAGCTGGGATGGATAACACTTCTTACGTGACAAAAATGAGACAAAAGTATTCTAACATCTGAAAAAAGAAACACTTTTAAACAACATTAAAGCCATCGCTACCAGGAAGCGTCAAAACATTCTCTTCCTTATCACCCGGAAATAGAGCTTTGAGCTGGATTTTTCTGCTCTGTTGTTTAATATTATTAATGGAAATCTTGAGGAAAGAGCTCAGAAGTATGCTCTGTGATATTCTATTTGTATTGTGAGAGCTTCATACTGCAGGTAGACAGAGTACACAAGGTCAAACATTACCAGAGACTGATGCAACCCTCCTTTACATTGTCAGCATTAACAAATGCCTTGTTAAAAGAATGTAAAAGGAACAAGGTGGCGTGTGCTTCATGCTAAGTATTCGAAATGAGCCAACCAGCCAGCAATCGATGTGTTGATGGATTCTGAAAGTGTTGTACTTCAATGGCGTACCTTGCTAGCACACCCCCACATGTCACAGGTTCAGTTAGCAGCTTCTGCCTCGCACCACATCTATAGTGCAAGAGGATAAATCTTTACAGTGGTGCTTTCCTGATTAGATGCAGTTAGCTGGGAAAAAGGCATGAAGGCTCCATACATGACTAATCAGATCAATAGACTGCAATGTGGCAGTCGGCCTTTGGGTGGCACTGTAGCACTTTTGCGCAGTTCCTGATCAGTCTACCTCAATCCTGTCTCTATTTGCTTTCACTCTGGTTTTCTTTCACCTGCTCTCTCCATTTTGTTTTTCTTCTTATCGCTTCTCTCCTCTTTCTTTCCTCAACTTTCTGCCTCTCTCTCACCCCTTTTCAGCCTTTCTTTCTCATATACAGACTCTGTGCAGAAAAAAAAAAACCCAAAGGACAAAGCACCAATAGACTGACCTGTTTACTCGCATCATTTTTAATATGCATTTTTTTACCCCCCTTGAGCATTCAGGTTTACAATCCACATAGCCTCGCCTGCATTCTCAGGAATAAGAACATGTGGGTGTTCAGCCAAACATAGTAGCAATCCTGCCAATCGGGTGGGCAGCCTCTAATGTGTTACAGCTCTAGACCATTTCATCATCCTCTTTGCATTCAAAAGCTTTGGCCCTGGTGCTGAATCCATGGTGCACAGCACTGCAATCCAGATACTAGCTCACATATTACCCCGTGATTTTCATAAGAGCTATTTGCACTGAGAGCTATTATTCTTTCACTTGATAATTTTTGTTTTGTGAATACATGGAAAAACAAAAAATGACAACAACAAACACCTGTGTACAAGTGGGTCTACATGCCTTGAGCGCATGTCTGTGGGTGCTGTGAATGCTTTCCCTCATTTAGACTCGGCACAGGAAGTGAAATATTAATTAACCAGAGAATTTTTGAAGGCCGCAAAAAGTACACACATTTAATAACCGACAACTCGTCTGTGCCAGTCAGCAATTAATATTAAAAAAATCTTTTTTTTTTTTTAAAGATTAGTTTTTGCCGTTTTTGCCTTTATTATGATAGGACAGTTACTTGACAGGAAGCGAAGTGGGAGAGAGAGAGAGAGAGAGAGAGAGAGGGACGGGATCGGGATCGGGAAAGGACCACGAGCCGGGACTCGAACTCGGGTCGCCCGAAGCGCATTGGGCGCTACATGTCAGCGCGCTGCCCATGAGGCCATCGGAGCCGGCAATTTAAAAAAATATTTAATCCCACAAGAGTCTATGGAAAAAAAAATTCTATTTACAATCTATGTTAAAGGTGCAGTATGTAATATTGTCAGCTAGCATTTGAAATGGGTACTGCAGTCCAAATTCAAAATATTGGAGAGAGTCAATTATAGCATTATATGATACATTTTTCAATTAGTAGGACTAATTGTACCTACTTATATCACAAGGATAACAACACTAACAAGCTAAAACCCATGATCGCAAGATATTAGAACTGATCATTGCATTTATGTATGTTTCAAGAACGTTATTTGATAAATAAGAAAGTAGTAAAAAACCCTCTGGACACTAGAGTACTTTGTATGAATTACATGATTTCTCTGTCTCTGTGGCTTGTAAAGGACTCAGATCCCTTTTCCCCCCTAATCTGATATTTTCTTGAAACCGTTTACACACCCAGGAACATTAAAACACATACATAATCTCTTCTAGCCTTGTGGCTCAAAACTGTCTCTCTCTATGAACAGATATTTATCTCAGAATTGTTGCAGTGCCAAGAGTACTCACTCACGGTGTAAGCTGTAATCGAGTTGACAACATCCACACTCTAGGGATTAAGTGTAAGAACACAGAAATATGCCACAACAAATCAAATTCAATCACCTTGTCAGGTGGAAAAATGAAACCACTTAAAAGTTTGGATGAGGATTTCCTTATGTATAAATGCACACTGCCAGCTTTAGAGTAAGATGGGGCAAGAAACCCATAGGTTAAGATGTATCTCCACCTGTAATTTTGCACTTAACCATAGATGGCAGTCAATCTCATTTCAGAACATTTATTATATGCTCTAAATTTATAACTTTAGAGCAAGGTAATGGAGAAAAAAAAAATCATGATGGAAAATAACCTCTTAGGTTGCAGTCGAATCTTATATCTAGCCCATAGAGTTCAAAAGATATTAGCAAAAGCACGGACAATTGGTGGCGCTAGAGGGATTGAGTTAGAGTCTCCAAATGATGAAACTGTCCTCTATCTGTTTGCCAAATTTCAAAACTTTCCCGCAAGCGGTTCTATGGACTGCCATAGACTCAAGAGTGGAAAAAAAGAAGAAGAACACTGACAATGACAAAAGATGCCTACACACTTTCGGTGCTTGGCCCTATAATAATAATAGTAAATACATCAATACATCAATATTTTAAATAAAATACCTCATTTATACGAAGGCCCGCACATGACATGCAGGAAAAAAATAGGTTAAATCGTGCACACGATTTACTAATTAATTCCCTCGATTTATAAATCATGTGCACGATTTACTATTTTGTTCCCTCGACTTGCTAAATTGTGTGAATGATTTAGCAAATTGAGGGAACGAAATAGTAAATCATGCTCACGATTTATAAATCGAGGGAACGAATTAGTAAATCATGTGCACGGTTTACTTTTTTTCCCTGCATGTTATGTGTGGGGCTCCGTACATTTAGCATTCTGCATAAGCAAAAATTAGGCCTATTAAAAACATCAGATTCATTTTATTCATTCTGTAAAAATCATATGGGACAAGTTTGGGATTCTGGCCTCAGGTAAGGCCTCATCTTACCCCAGTGATGCAAGATGCAACACAAGTTTCAATTTTATGCTGTAGCAAATATATTAGCAAATGTTTCTATTTCAAACTTTTTCCCTTAATAATACTGGATGATACATCATGATCCTGTACATGCTAAATCTCTGTTTATCAGTAAATGCTCAATGGTTTTTACTCCTTTCACTCCTTTCAAATGATTTATTTAATTACAATAATATTGATTTCCTCTTTGTAATAAATTACAACCAACAAGGTATCATGTCAGCTGATATTAATTAATAATTAAATGCCATATTAATTAGTCATGCTAGGGGGTGATAGACATGTTGATGGCTGTCATTGTTAAGCTGGGTAAGACAGAATGCAATAAAGAGGGAAGTATGTTTAGTCCCTTTCTACACTGTAGAAAGGGCTAAATTATGGCATGATGCAGACAGGAGTGTTAGTCAACACCTTCTTGTCTCTCATTTTAGATTATGAGTTTTTTTATTCATAAAGTTCCATTAAAACACACAGGGCTTTACAGATATGAGATTTTCATAAACTGCAAAAAGATTTTTGCATGCAGTTGATATTTCAATAATGCTGCTGGGATGTTTAATCTTTTTAGTAGAAACCTAATAATTTAAAGGTTAAATAAAGTGGAACTCTTTTGCATACATGGTCTGTCACTTATGGTTTTGAATCCTGATGAGATAGTAAATTGAGAATTTCATACTTGACCACCTAAGACAATTATCATGCCGTCCCTTCATAAATAGATGCTGTGGTTAGGGCTGTGAAATTAATTGCATAACACAATGACCCAGTAACCTAAAAGGTGCTCAGCAAGCAGGTGAGATGGAGAAGGACAGAGAAAGATAAAAAAGGAAGAGAACATGGATCAAGTTTGTCCCCCTGTGATTTTCATAATTAAGGGCACAGTATTTTCTGTGTACGGTCTCCATCACCACCAGAGGCCAGGCTCCAGAGAAGTGTTCGAGCAGGGAGATGAAGTCCAGTCTATTCTCCAGTGATCTGGCCTATACTTGAGCGAAAAATTTTCTGTGAAGGTCCGGCCAGAGACCACTGTCTGCAGGGGGACCCTCAGGCCTGTACCAGAGTGCAGTTTTAATGGAATGGAGCAGCACTGATTTGCCCGATGCATGTCCACTGGTACTGCTGTGTGTTCTGCTTATCATTTCTGTCTCATCCACTCTCTTTCCTCTCTGTCTCTCAATCTAACCACCCACCCATTTCACTATCCACAAAGCTCACCAAAATATTTTCCATCATGCTTCAAGCACTTCATCTCACCCCCTCTCTGATTCATAACTCACTACTATTGAAATTAATAATTAGTGATTTAACTATATATTTAATATATATATATATATTGCTTCTACACCATTCATTTTATGGTTAGGTTTATGGGTAGGGATAGGGTTAGGACTAAATCTTTGGACAGGAGTGTTGTTGCAGGATCAACAAAATATGTTGGTCCAGGAATATAACTTAGATGGCATAATCACGCTGACTGTAGCAGTTTGCAGCATGCTTCAGAAACCCTCCACCTCCCTCAGCTCCACCTGTATAGATCTGCTAGCAGCATGTCTTACTTGCTCACAAACAATAAATAATAAAGTAAGAGTCGACTCTGAGTCAACTAAACGAGTCATTTGTAAAACGAATCCCAAGCTGTTTTGTTGTGACGTCACAACGAAACATTAGCATATTGCCTGCCCACTTATTGCGCACGCAGATGCCAGGGAAAATTCATTTTTTCAACAATACCACAGCAGTACAATCTTTTGTTGTATTCCTGTCATTTTACTGACGACTGCTTCTCAAACCTCAGGGAGTTTAACGCAGGATTCACAAAACGCTTGATCTTAAAATATGGATCAATGACCAGTTTATTTGGACCAGCTTGCTGCTCTGAATCTCAACCTGTAAGTATGATTGATGTTTATATGCAATTGATGTTTTTATTTTCTAGCGATCTTTCAAAATTCGTAGTTTTGTATGTTATGTTATTTAATGTACACCCTAGTCTGTCTCCTGCTAACCGGCTAACTCACGTTTCTGTAGTTCTACTATTCAGATGTGGGTCCAATTTTGTCTTAAAATGTGTTGATTAATGCAGCTTGTCTGTCTTATTACTTGGAGTAGTGATCAAGTCTAATGCATTATCAGCTATTCATGTTTGTGCTCGTCTGATGTGGGAATTTACAACATACAAAATAAACAGTTTTTTTCCTCTGCGTTTTTATTAGAGTGGAGCTCTATCTGTATTGTAATAGGATGTTAAGATGCTAGTCCACGCTAACTAGTTGAAGTATTCTCTCTGTAAACGGTAAACAGTCATTGTAATGTCAAACAATGATATAGCCATTTTTCTTTGTTAATAGTTATGATGAAAAAGTCTGTACACATCTGGCCTAAATGTCTATCTTATGTTTAGAGGTTTTCAGCTTCGCTTGGCATTCTGATACAGTTCCTACAGGTGCACCTACATAAAGTATAACAGTGACACTGCTATCACGTCATATAAATAACTACGGTGACACTTACCATATAGAAATGTTGTACTCCAGTCGTGATTGCGAATCAGTTTCTGGTTGACGTTTCATCGTTGGACTCAGGCTCGAATTGATATGGTAAAATCGATGCTATCTTTTCTGTCCATACATTGTATATAATGTCTTGTGAATTGATAGCTGTCTTTCAGTTATGGCAATGGGCACACGGTGCGCGCAGTAGACCAATCACAAAGCATTGGGCCATCTGACCAATCAGAGCAGTGTAGGCTCATGGAAAGGAGGGGTTTAGAGAGACTGATTCTTTGAACTGCTTCTAACGAGTCATTTATAAAACATTGAAAACTCATGTAAAATTAAATGTATATTATGAGAAAACAAAAGTGTTTTTCGACCTTGCATCCATGTAAACCTGTTTGTCCCAAAACAAAATTAGGAACCTTAAAAAAGGCATAATAGGGGCACTTTAATGAATTTGGTCATGGCGGAATAGATCTGCTACGCTGCTGTTGCTGCAGGGCAAGTACCGAGACTTGCTACTGCCAATACATTCACAGACATCGCTGTGAGCATGTAACATTGCTGCTGCTGCTGCACATATAACATACATGAATTTACCCCCGTAGCAGATCTACACAGGTGGAGCTGGGGAGGAGGAAGGTTCTGAAAGCGCACTGCAGACTGCTAACAGCCGTTAATGGCAAATATTTGAATGTGTGAGCAGCAAGCTCATTTACATACATATATATGTGTGTGTGTGTGTGTGTGTGTGTGTGTGTCTGTGTGTTCTTGTTTATATTACATCGTGGGGACCAAATGGCCCCACGATGTAATAAAAACCTGAGTTCACCTACATCGTGGGGCCCAGCCAGCGGTCCCCACGTGGGAAATGGATTAATAAACATACTAAATGATGTTTTTTTGAAAATGTAAAAATGCAGAATGTTTCCTGTGATGGTTAGGTTTAGGGATAGGGGTAGTGTAGGGGGATAGAATATACAGTTTGTACAGTATAAAAACCATTACGCCTATGGAGAGTCCCCACTAAGATAGCAAAACAAACCTGTGTGTGTGTGTGTGTGTGAGTGTAAAGGCATCAGTTGCGCCTTGTGTTCAGGCTACGTGACAGTTAATCTATAGTTATATTTGTACCTAAGTTAAACCATAGCCTGAGTGTTTTTCATACCCTCAAACAAATGTTGATGCAGAGCCTCTAAAAGCTGTGCATTTCTCAGCTGAGAAATGTTTTATTTTACAAGTATCTGACGGCAGCCTTCTCTGTGCGTGTTAAACATGGTGTATTTTCATTCTGAGCTGTCCTGAATATTCTACTTCTCTCACAGACAGACCGTGATGGCAAACCAACCCACATCTGTGGCCTCCGCAGTCTCAGAAACGGTTTAAAACGAGTAAACAGCAAAGTGTAGCACCTCTCTCGGGCTCAAGGATCCCAAGCACCAACAAATATCAACTCTTGCTGTTTCACTGAAACATGGTTTTTGTTTTCTCTTGAGAACCCTGCCCACCCACCACCAAAAAAAAAACCCTATCCTCTAGAGTTTCAGAGATCTCAAAAATGTCCCAAACTATAATCCCCAAAGTCTGCAATTTAAACTTCGATTTCAATATTATTTCAATATGAACGCAAACATTTCTCATTAAATTCCCCCAAGAACAAATTATCTGAGCTATGTTTTTCAAAGGCAGCAAACTCTGCTGCTGAATTTGTAGCCCCACAGCAAAGGAAGTCATATTTTATCTAAGTTTGAATTGAATGTATTGAGATAAAAAGGGTGTATGCTGTAAAATAATGGCAAAAAAGGCCCTTAGGGCTGCACATAGCATAGTTACAATTCATGAACCAATGACTCTTATAAGCAGGTTTCATTCAAAAAGACTAAAAAGATAAACACTCAGTCAGTCAGTCTGATGCATAAATCACTGGATGAACTCACTGAATTGGTTAAATCAGTTTCTGAATCAACATCAAGTTATCATTATAATTGATGGAATATTTTAAAAACATGCATAAAAAAATTTTGGGTTGCTATTATTGCAATTTAAAAGAATTCAATATAATAATAAAAAAATATATTACTGACCCCAAACTTTTGAATAGTATTGTATAGTATATCTGCATCGACGCCCCTACCTGGTCAAAAACTGTCAAATTTTTTTTTTTTTTCATAACTAACTTTTAGGAGAAACATCTAAGATAAAGTTAAAACTTAAAATACAAGTAAGATCTCTCCAATAAGTCTCCTGTGTTTTGAAAGAGAAATTTCTGTAAAATTAGAATATTATATATTACAGACATGATATACTCATAGACATGCCATCAGCCTTTGCCATGTGTTTTTTGTGACAGTCATTTAGCCCTCGGTCTGTTTCAAAGTCCATAGCACACCAAAGGAATCCATCTAATCAAATGCTCTAGCACATCTACACTTAAACAAACAGTAGTGGGACAGAACCCGGCTGAATGTGTCACACACACAAAAAAAGAGTGTTTGCTTTGTGACTATCCATGCTCTTGGGGAATAATAGCTGTTGCCACATGACAGAGAAGATGTGTCATTGTGCCCTGTAGTACTTGAGGTATAATCTCTAGGGGTGTATTTGTAATGCTCTGACATCCTCTCTTAAGTTTCTTAAGTAAGCCTTTACATCCAAGTGAAGGGTTTTTTTTTGTTTGTTTTTTTTTTGCTGGTGACTTNTTCTGCTAAAAAAAAAACAAAAAACAAAAAAAAAACAGATGTGGCTCTGCATTGGATTTTCAGTAGAACAACAATCTGAGAAACAGCTTTTCCCTTTTCTTTTTATTATATTCAAACAGGATTCAGGGTCCAAGTGAATCCCAGTAGGGGTTTTCCCAAGGTTTAGTCTTGGTGAATTGGGCAGAGAGGGTCATCAGTTTAATCTGAGTAAATGTTGGGACCGGTGTGGGGGCGGATCAGGGTCACTGTGTTGGCTGCGGGGTCCTCCGTTGAAAGTGACCCTCTCCGGCAGATGGACAGGTATCTAACACCTGCTCCTAATGAGCTCATTAGCTAAATTCACCTCTTTAGTGCGAGCCAAGTTGCCAATCTGGTGCCAAGCAGCTTAGAGAAATTATGCGATGGCATTTGGCTGGCATGGGGCATCAGTGAGCCTTTTTTCGCAAACTGTGATAAGGGAAGACTGTGACAGGGTCTTTGTGTCTAATCACCAGCCTGTGAACTTAATCTTGAATGGACAAAGCAGAGAGATATTTAGTATAATATGTTCCTGAACAGAGCTTAGACTGAACGTTAGCTGATTATCTGGTTAGTGTGTCAGAATCTTCCTCGGGGACTCGAGCAGTGGTTAAGTGTTATTTTAATTCAAGTAATTCTCAAGCAACACATCTTTTGTGCTTCATTCAATACGGTATGAAGCTTGGTCAAGTACTTAAGACAATTCTAATGTTTTAAACATACCGATTACATTCGCAATGTGTAAAAAAGCAAATACAACAACAACAACAAAATTCTACAGACAGGATATGTGTGTTAGTAGCTCAGCTAATGCCAAGCTAAAACACTATAAGGGAACATACAAACTGATAAAACACATACGCTGTAAAAGAAAATGACAGTGATTTTAACGGTAAAAAACTATTTTAAAAATGCTATGGTGAAAAACTGTTCATTGATTTACAGTAAGTTTCTGTACTATATACGGAGAATAACTGTAATAGATCTAATGGTACATTTAATGTAATTTTACAGTAAAATACAGTTTTTGGAAGTACAAATAACAAGTCATTATATAATTTACAGTGAAAAACCGTGAATTGACATTCCCAAAATTCCCTGCGTGACACTTCACATTTGATGTATACATGTATACATGATGTATAACTCTGTTTCTTCTTAGTTTTATCTAATCAGTTATGTACATTAGGGTTTTATGTTACATCTAATGTTGTTAAATTAATGTTTATTGCATTTTATAATTTCATGTGTGTTACCATGATGGTGTTTAGTGTTTGTGTGAATGACACTGTGTGCACAGTCTATATTTTAGTATTGTCCTTCTCATCTTGTGGAAAAGCTGCTTGTGATGAGCTTTGATTCATCATGTGACTCATCTCCACTGTGTTTGGTTGTTGTCAGTGTATTACAAAGGTACAAAGCAGATATTAGTACTTCAATAGGTTGGTAAATTAACATTATATCAGTTAATAAAATAAAAAAAAAAATTACCGTACATTTAACAGAATATTTTTTACGTTGCTACCATATTTTTTACGGGCAAAGTTCTGGCAACCACAGCTGCCCTTTTTTTACCGTAAATTTCAAGGGTATTTTTTTTTTTACTGTGTAAAGATGTGAAATCTTTTATCGCTTTAGATAAAAACATTTGCCAAGTGAGTAAACATACATCTGAAGAAATTTTGATAGCTAAAAGTCACTGCTACAACACTAGAATATTGTGAGTGGTTACAAGAGAGTTGCTATGCAGTAGTAGCTAGGTGTTCTGGGCTGTTTGTAAGGAGTCACAAGTTAAAATCATAAAAGTCACTTTAATTAGAGAAGCTACATAATTTGAGTTCATCATTCGTGATTGCAGCACAAATAATGCAAGGCAAGTTACATGCCAACAATACTTTCAGTAATGGGTTTGTTTCAAATTCCATAAAACCAAATTGAAAACAAGAGTAAAGGTCTTTGCACACTGAGTCCGAAATTCGCGTCCGAAATTTTCGCATGTTAAAAAATAAATACGACCTCACGTTGTGTCAATCACGTTTACACACTGCCTCCGAAACTTTTGTCCGTCATTAAAAAAAATTGGATCAGGTTTGATTTTCGGTGTTTTTGAGAGACGTTTTGACAATTCAGAGCCACCGTACAAGCGAACGCCAAAATCCCGAATGCCATCTGACAAGTTGATCCACGTCTGTGTGACACTGTATGACAAACAAAGTGCGGAATACATAGAGACAGAATATAAAGACAGATTGTGCCAGTAGCAAAGCATCAAACTGAGCCACTGACATCCTGAAGTAAACTTTGAAATGCTCGGGATAATCAAGCAGATGAGGTGGAACTCTCCTTTCTCTCTATGCAATCTCGGGATTGGACGGACCCAATATTTCCTCTTTCTTTTTCTCTTTTTAAGAAGAGAGAGGACAACTAAATCATGCTCACTGCTTGAAGACTCAATTTTGTATTGTTTTGGGAATTTTTTTCACAACGGATTCATTAATACGCATCGGACTCAATGTGCAAGGTCTCTGTGCGTGACAAATTTTTAGGATCAACAATATGAAAAAATGGATACGAAAATTTCGGACTCGGTGTGCAAAGACCTTTACAGTGATGTTTGCCTTCCAAAATTTTGTGTTTAAACTTGCCATTAAAGGGAAAATGCGAACAAGAAAAAATGTGAGGCTGGACTTTATTTTGTCAATTGGGAATTTATTGAATCATTGGATCATTGTCGTTTGCTAATTGCTGTGATCGTTTCATGTGAGTGACAGGTTGCTGCAGGGGAAGGATTGAAACTTGTCTGGCTATTGAACAACCTTATTGCCCCGCCCTCGGGCCGGTGTACAGATCATCAGAGGATATACGTTTTTGTGAGGTGCACTTTAAGTGCACTTTATCTGCTATGAAGTTTACAAAATTTGCTTGAAAAATGGATTGCTCAATCAAAAAAGAAAATTCTGTCATCATGTATTCCCTCTCATGTCATTCCAAAAACCTGTAAGGCTTTCTTTCTTTTGTGGAACTTAAAAGATGAAGATTACTTTTTTGTGTTCCACAGAAGAAAGTAAGTAATACAGGCTTGGAATGACATGAAGGTGAGTAAATAATGAAAGAATTTTCAACTATCCTTTTAAGCTGGCTCATCTTGTGTTCCCTTGACCACAAACAGGTTTGTTCTACAGTGTGTCTTTTGTCTAGGATGTACTTTCAGAGCAATTAAAACAGCACTTGAGCGATCAGAGGTTGTACTATTGGCTGTTTTTAGGCTGCTGGAATAATGAATAGTCAGCAGCCTAATTTGCCTTGACCAATAATGTTATACAAATGAGTTTCATGCGTAAGCTAAGAGTTGTCATGTTCACTCTAATGAACATCAACAGACATCAACAATGGGGACATTCATATTTGTTTCTAGTGTATATGATTAATTAATAATTAACATCAGAGGTTAATGGAAATGTGTATTTGTGGAAATTCAATAAAAAGGATGGCTCAGTGGTGTACTTTTAGGTAACAGAACATATCTGATCTACAAAGACAATTACATGTTTGATCAAAATTGATCAGGATTCAGAGAAAATCTAATTTCAAAATTCCAGTGAAAAACTTAAAGTTCAGTGTTGTCATACAGTAGTTACCGTTGTTTGCCTTTGTATGGCAGTCTTATTAGGGAGGTCATTTGTGAAGCAGTCAGACATCTTCTATATTTAGCATTTAAATCATTCTCTTTATAGTCTAAACTGTGTTGCACTGAAGGGCAGATGATGATCTATGGAAAATATGTTTGTATTCAGCTGACTGATGGGTTATATGTTTCCCGCTGCAGTCTCATTAAATGAGTGCAGACCAACTGTGTTTGACACTTCTCTGACTAATTTCCGCACACTGAAACATTCTCAAGCTAGAGCTGTCCAATCTGCAGCAACGCTAGACCTGTAACAAGAACTGATGTGCTGTACTGTGAGAGAATTATCACAGAAACCCGCACGCCCTGAATGTCATTATCAAATTGGACCCACTTCCTTGTTCCCCGATGGAATGGAATGAGAATGTCAGAATTCTCTATGTGCTTCCAGCGAGTCAGCAGACTTTGGATTAACCGTGAGCTTTCTCAGGCATATGCTGGTTTTGGAAGGGTCTCCATTCTCTAATGTGGGCTGCCAGCGGGCTGAATAGACCATCCCATTTCATTCTCAGGACAAAAGGCACAGCACATACCTGAAGGGAAGCATCCAAGCCTCATAGCAACAGAGGTTCCAAAGGCCTGAGTCTGTCTCATCACCCACCTGTCCGTGCCAGACAGGGTCATGGCTGTTTAAGCAGGGTGAGATTGGTGACTCTTGGCGGATATGCCTGGTTTACACAATGTACTGGGCTCTGCTCCTGCCAGGTCAAAACCAGATTGGGAATTAAAGCAAACAAAGCACATCTTTTTTTACGAACATGTCAAAATTTCTCAGAATAATTCATTCTGGTGCAGCAAGGAAAGATTGCCAGGATGCCTACACTGAGTAGAGAAAATGGGTGAACATAGGTTTGCTTTACAGTCAGGCTGCAGATACTAAGCAAAAATATCTGCCAAAATAGTGCCTTCTAGACTTCACTCTGTGCACATGAAGTCTTACACTTAACTTTACCCTTTACCTGTACATATGGTATAATGCATAAAGATGCATAAAATATATACAGACAAATAAAACAATTGCTAGACTTGCCTCAGTACAAGTTGCAAGGGGCAATACCAACTGGAATTTCATATCAGATGCCGCACCTATAAGCAAATTATGATATTGCTGCAAGTCGAGTATATGCTAAGCAAACTATGTCAAACAGATATATGTTTGAGATAAATGTGTAAATAAAATATAAAAATAAAATAGTAGCTGTCTTCATTATTAAAGGGTTAGTTTACCCAAAAATGAAAATTCTATCATTAATTACTCACCCTTATGTCATTCCACACCTGTAAGACCTTCGTCGTTCATCTTTGGAACAGAAATTAAGATATTTTTGATAAAATCCGATAGGGCCTGCATTGACAGAAAGTTAATTTACACTTTCAATGCCCAGAAAGGTACTAAAGCTATATTTAAAACAGCTTGTGTGAGTACAGTGGTTGAACCTTATTGTTATGAAGCGACGAGAATACTTTTTGTGCAGCAAAAAAACTAAATCACGACTTTATTCAACAATATCTAGTGATGGGCGATTTCAAAACACTGCTTCATGAAGCTTCGAAGCTTTACAAATCTTTTGTTTCGAATCAGTGGTTCGGAGCACGCATCAAACTGCCAAAGTCACGTGAACCATTGAAATTTCGAAACACATAACAAAGCCTCGTTTACTGAAAGCACGTGACTTTGGTGCTCCGAACCACTGATTCGAAACAAAAGATTCATGAAGCCTCGAAGCTTTTTTAATCTTTTGTTTCGAATCAGTGGTTTGAAGCAGTGTTTTGCAATTGGCCATCACTAGATATTGTTGAATAAAGTCGTTATTTTGTTTTTTTGCCGCACAAAAAGTATCCTCGTCACTTCATAACATTAAGGTTGAACCACTAGTCACATGAACTGTTTTAAATATAACTTTAGTACATGAGCATTTGAAAGTGTAAATTAACCTGCTGTCAATGGAGGTCTCACTGAGCCATTGGATTTTATCAAAAAATATCTTAATTTGTGTTCCGAAGATGAACGAAGGTCTTACCGGTGTGGAACCACATGAGGGTGAGTAATAAATGACAGAATTTTCATTTTTTGGTGAACTAACCCTTTAATTTGTCAGTTTATACAAATATATGCATGTACTATGTATTATATTATACATTTTCAATGTATAGGGAATCAAGGCTAGTTGTCACACAATTTTAACATCTCTCAAATTAGGTTTATTAGCCTATATGTTGATTTACATATAGACACATACCTTAAAATTCCACTTTAACAAGAAAGAAAAGTAAAACAATTTTTTTTTCTAAATGTCAAAACTAACATACAAAACTATCAGAACACTGTTTTGGCCAAATTATACTGCAATTAACTGCAATTAACAACATTTAAAATGCATGACAACCTGCCTTGACCTGGCATTTATGAAAAATTTTAACCTTTCAGTTAAAAATCGGACTACATTATGTAGATAACTCTTGCCTGTATACCATCCAAGTGTGCATTTATTGTGTTCATTTGTTTACCCAACAGCTACTGCAAAAATCTGATGATACTGGAGTTTGGGAGAGAGAATTAAATCAAGATATTTTAATTTAAAACTTGTAATTTTTGGGGTAAGTTTGAAACCAACATACAAACTGCTGAGAAAACATTATTTTGTGTAACTGGACTTTTGACACAAAATCTTACTTTTGTTACAGAGATATGACAACTTCCTTGTGTGACAACAAGCCTTGGCCACCTCTAAATTGTCAGTATATACAAAATGTAAGTCTAGATGTATATTTGACATAGCCTTGATGTTGAAATTATTTCTGTATTCACATTTTATAACATGCCATTTTTCAAATAGAAGCTGAAACGCCAATCAATATTGGGAGGTTTTAGCCCAAGATCTCATTTTGTAATGACTTACTTTTATTGACTAAACGTAATTATGGTCTGGTGGTCTGAAGTAGATTCAGAACGTAGCGGGACTGCATTAGCCAAGAAGCTGAAAGGTTTGAGAGGAAAAAAAGAGAAATGGAGTGAAAGAAAAAAGGAAGTGGGAGAGAAATAGATGAAGTGAGTGAAGGAGCAATGCAGATGGAAAGTTTGTAGACTGAGAGATGATTTATGGCCTGTAGGAACAAAATCAACAAGTTAAACTTTAATTGTATTCGTTGTGATTGGGGGGGAGGGGGTAGTTAATACTGCCTCATGATTGATGGCACGGGGCAAACTCTTTGGCTGCGCACTTTGTCTTTTCAGCTCTGGCACAGATATAAAACCGGCTGATAAAAGCAATTAATTGCTGTGAAAGTTCTGTGCTAATGCTAGAAATGAATTCTTGGCTCAGATTTAGAGACAAATTTTTACTGATGAAAATATGTCCATGAATCCAAGGCTGCATGTTAAAATAAGCGATTAGCATTTCCATGATAAGCCATATCTGGCCTTATTTCATCTAATCGGGCGACAAATGAGCCACGTCCTAATAGATACAAAAATTGTGTGAGTAAAAAACATAACGAATGTAGTTGGACAGAATATAAAGTACTATGAACTCAGCAGCATAATGATCTCTGATATAATCCTGCTCAATTTAACAACAAAATGTAATGTACAAGTAAGAAATATTCTAAATAGTAATACTAATCTAAATAGTACTCATGCATCAAATTGGTCCCAAAATTGAAACACAAGATACAAAGGGCAACCAAACACCACAAAATATGCAATATCAACATGCAACTGAGCTTTTGCAAATAGGCTTCTACACATAACATAAGCCATGTGACTGTTTTTTCCCCGTCAAATTGTTATGCTCTATTGGCTCCTTCTGATGCAGTGAAGTGGAGATGATTTACTTCCATCAGTTGCTGAATCATGACAATAAAGTCTTGCTACTGTATGTACAGACTGAGTTTTAATTAAACGCGGACCAAAAAACGGGTCTATCCTGAGCTGATTCATTAAAATGACCTTCATTGTGAATTACCGTAATGAAAATGAAAAGGGAGGGTGGGTTTACATCAGTATATGAAGGATAGCGTGGGCTTAAAGAGGCATAAAGAGAGAATTTCATGGTGCCATCTGCCATTATATTCCATTTCAGCTCAGTCTTGATTGCTTTCCTTGACCTGAAGAACAAAATATTGAATAAGTAAAAGGTTCTAGCCTTTTTGAACAAGGTCAATTGATTGACATGCCTTTATGAAACATTCACAAATCACAATTAACTATGATCAATGGTGATAATCACACTGAAAGATCAAACGACTGCACCGTGTAACCGACCCTGACAACAGCACTCTCTGGCATACAGAGCTATTTTTGGCCAGTGGTCTATTATTCTTTAGTACTGAGTCAGTGTTTCGGGAGAGAACAAAATGTGTTTCTAGACGTTTTAGACAGTTTAGAGCTCTGTATAGGTGCCACACCAATCAACAAATCATCTCAGAGAAAGAATGCACAAGCAGCAAAACAAAAAAGTGCAGTTCAGGATGAATAAATTGCAGCTTGTGGCAAGGTGGGACAGGGGCGACCCAACAGTACACAATTAGAGGTGCGTGTGATTCGCACAGTGTGACTGCTTGACTGTCAGATTGGTATTAAGTTAGGAAGAGAGTAGTCTGTTATATCCGGCCATCAAATCACTGTTACGAGCTACTATTACGTAATATTTTAACACTTTTAAAATGATGATGAGAACTGAACTGAGCTGGACAATGACATCACTGTTTTCAGCAGAATTGAACTCATTTCACGTTTGATGATCTTTACACAGTTATTAAACTAAACTGAATCAACACTGAACTGATAATTTTAGATCCGCTGTACAGCAAAATTGAACTCTGTGGGCATTACTGAATCATTATTTTCCTGTTTATCTTTGAAACAATATGTATTGTATAAAACAATATAAATAAAGGTGACAGTTTTCTGTAGCATTTCAACATAAAAACTGGTCTTATTCAGCAACCATCCTCAATCTAGTTTAACCAGATGCTAATGGGTTAAAATGGTGCCTTAAAAATTTTAAGTTGTTCTTTTCGGCACAAACATGCACCCTGTCTCTGTAAATTAGGATCATTATAAACTCAGGGCTCCAGATTTGTGACAAAAGATAAAAACACGCAACAGTAATTTAAAATCTAGTCGAAAATTGTATGTGTGCATGCAGTTTCGGCACATAAATGAACAAATGGCCGGCTCTTTTCGACGGGTCAAACAAAGGATTCACAAAACCTTGAATTCTGAGTGAGTCAGCGATTCATTCAGAGTCATTACCGAGTTCAAAAATGGTATAATAAATGATTAATAGTATTCTGAAAATAATAATAATAATAATACAAATTTTTATTTATTTATTTTTTATTTTTTTTTAAATCTTATTGGTTATTATTCAAATTATCCAATTTGTATCTGTAAGGGAAACTATGGGTGGTATGCTGGAAAAACAACTGAATAGAAGTGAAAATTACAATTTATAGCATTGTTTATATCATTATGTTATTATATTATGAAAATATTTGTGGTCAAAATGCTAAAATGTACTCATCTGGATCCTCTACAACCTAACTCTTTAAACCCGACCTGCAGGATTGTGCCATGCAAATTGCATTCAGGACAGTTTTTGTGTGCACATTTGCACTGTTACCTGATTTGCATAATTCCCTTAGTGAATCGGACGCAAAAACAACACAGACTGAGTGTGCAAACAAACTGTGCTATCACCGGCCGCAATTCATTCCCAGAAAATTCCCCTTGAGTCTGAACTATGTTATTTTACAATCAGCAAACAAAGTAGTGGGGATTTGCAGCAGGAATGAACTGGACTCTGTGGCTAAAATCAGAGAGTAGCTTGTAGTCCATGAAATATGCAGGGAATTCACTGCTGCATGCATTTAATATGCATAGCTAAGTTTTTATTTTTTTTATTTTGGCAACCACAACACAGCGTTAGTCAATCACAGACTCACACACACAGAAACTTGGTGTTAAAAATGAACTTTTCAAGAAGTCTATTACTGTAACAGCAAATAAAAAATTACAAGTCAAACTGGACAACATTTTCTGTGACTTTCATGTTTCCTCTTCGTCAAACGGTTTTGAGAGTGTTTAATGATAAGAGCACCTGCAGGGCCTGCAGTTAATAAAGAACACTCATGCATCTGGATGTTAGTCATATATCCTGCAGAGCAGGAAACACCCATTTTCTTCACCTTCCCACAAACTCAATTTCTGATACTGAGAAAATTTATACATAAACCTACACATGAGGAGAAACCAATTACGCCAGCCTAGAACCCATCCCTCTACACAACAAACTATTTTATTGATCAGGTAATAATTACCTCAGTCACATCATAAAGTACCTGGAACAGATTGGTCGTTCAGGTTATTGATTCTCCCGGGCTCCCCTTCACTTCTCATTGCATGACTGCTGTACAGAGCTTGATGAGATGGGCTCTTCTCCGCACTCCTTTTTTTGTGGGTTTTGTCGCCATGCCTGTACAGGGTTTATTCAATGTATTTATTTATTTATTTAGCTTGTGTCAAAGTAATGTTCACCAAGTTTATTCAAAGTCAATGTTTTCTCCGAGTGCACTTTTGGCCTGTGTGATGCATACTCGACCCCTTTCTCTTTTGCTTCTATCATGAACAGCAAAATGTAGCTTCTAAAATGCAGTTATTTTTACTTTTCCTGCCCCTTTTTTTGTCTGATTAATTTCCTCAAAGCAGAACCATTGTTTCTTGCTCTTAGATCTTCCGCCTCTCCCGCTCTCTCATGCTCTTTTCTCTTTCTAACGCTGACCTTTCCTCTTTCAATGGTGTAACTCCAGGGATGCCTGAGAATGCACCAGCTGTGTGGAACGCTTCATTACCCAGCTATCTGCAGGCCCGTGACCCTAACTCCTGCTGCCCACAGCAACTCTCACCATAGCAAACCCACCCTGACCCCACCAAACCCTGCACAAACTCATTTGCCCTGCTCCAATTGAACCTGCCAATCTCTAATTTTTACAAAGTCCTGCATGGCTGGGTGAGTTTCCAAATTCATCGCAAACTAAGTGATGGCAGATGTGCATAACTGAGAACCAAAAACAAAATAGTTTTGCTTCCACTGGAGATGTCAGGGGCGAGCATTTCATTTGCTTTTGGAAAATAAGTCACTTGCGCTTGAATAAGACGTACACAATTGCTACACAATTAGTGCATGCTGGAAATAAAGCCAAGGTTTTTTTTTAGTTTTTTTTTTAAGTTTGTTAATGTTATGGGTCACACCAGGTTGTAAAACTGAATATGAAACAACTTTTTATCGCTGCTTTTACATAGAGTGCAAAGTGTCCCATATTCTTTTACCTTCATTGTGTAGATTCCAAGAAAATATTAAAAATATATACTGTATGTGTTTATATATATGTTTCTGTGCCGGTTTTAAGGATACAAATGAGTCTTTGTTCAGTGTCTGCAGGAGGGTGTGATTGCTAATCAGAGTCTATATAGAAATGTGTTATTTCACAAGTACTTTGAATACTGTGCACAGACAAATCTCACACAAAAAGTGAGCAGGGACACAGTGTGACTGGCCATGCAGTCGTGTTTGTTAAGACGCCTAAAGAAAGACTCAAGCTCCATAATGATCAGTAAGGATGAGTGATTTCTACTGTTGGATGCAGAGTGTGTTAATTGAATGCTGTGAAATAAACATCTTGCAATTAGCACTGTATTAATGTTCATGGATAATCATGCTAATTAAAGTGTTGAGTGTGGAAAACATCTTGGGATGGAAAACTTCACACCCAAGCACGACACTTCCCTGCCTCTACCTCCTCCGTTTGCCTTATGAAGTGCATAATGTTACAGGGGAAGTATATGGCATTTGAAATGAAAGAATTCCACATAGAAAACCAAATTAATTTGCAATCATAAGTGAATGAACAATACTGTTATATTACATGCATGAGCACACAACGCATCTATAGGCTAAGCTCATCGAATATCCTGTTGATATTTTAAGAATTAGAACAAGGTCTGAATGAGATCTGAATATATTTTATTATGAATTGCTAGCATTATAAAACATGGTATACAACACTGCTTTCTAGACTTGGCAGGTGCACAGGAAAGACAGGTTTGTTTGAAATGAATACAATTATTTGTATGAAAATATTCCAAGTTTAGGAATATAAATAATGGGTTTTGAAGAAAATATTAAAAACCACTGTTAATATCCCTTTCTGTTCACTCGTCACATGGGAATGGAAGGTCAAGTCAGGTGCATTGCATTGTGGGATATGGCATTCCACACGATGTGCTCTGTTGTACACTACACATTTTGGCAAATGTTGTAGGTCATCTTGGTATTCCGAGAATAGAAAGAAATTAGCATACTGCACATAATATGCCTCCTGCAAAAATAGTAAAAATAGAACTGTATTATGCCATTCCAAACATAGCAATAGAGAGTGAGAGAGATGGAGATGGAGTGAGATAAGGATTTATATTGAAAGAAAAAAGATTCACCTCAGCCATCTGCAGTGAACCTGATGGGGCAGGTGTTCAGGAGTCAAACAGAGGCAGGTGGGAACCAGCTGAGACGTTCATATCTGCCTACTTTTTACAGTTTTTCTTCCTATCTGCTATTTTGCAATAATGGGGAATCTACTTTAAAACTGCCAAGTTACTCCTATATTAAAATTGTTCAACTGCACTGAAAAAAGTACTCGGCTACAAGAGACTAAAAAAAAGTAGATTAAAAAACTGCAAAAGATACATAAGTGAAATTTTATATATCTGTGCTATACATGCATGTTATAAAATGTATAATTTTACAAGTGAAAGTGACGTGAAGGCCAAGTATGGTAACCCATACTCTGAATTTGTCCTCTGCATTTAACCCATCCAAGTTAGTGCACACACATTAGGAGTAGAGAGTAGTGAACACACACACACACACTGAAAACCATGGACACGCACACCCGGAGCAATGGGCATTAATTTTGCTGTGGCGCCCGGGGAGCAATTGGGGATTAGGTGCCTTGCTCAAGGGCACCTCAGTCATTTCCTGCCAGTATTGAAATTCAAACCCACAACCTTTGGGTTACCAGTCTGACTTTCTAACCATTAGGCCACGACTGCCCCCAAAAGATTTCTATTTCACTTATATTCTTTTGAACTTTCTATTCCTCAAAAAAAAAAAAAAAAAAAAATTATAATAATCACGGTTTCCACAAAAACATTAAGCAGCACAACTGTTTTCAACAATGATAATAATAAGAAATGTTTCTTGACTCGCATGATTTGCGTTTCGCGCTTCAGAACTTCTGTTAAAGGGTACTGTACATAACACACACAGTTTCGGCCAATCTCGTGTTAATTTTGAGTACCTATAGCATCCTTTAGATCTCCGAAAAGTCTTTATCAGATTTATAAAAGAAAAATATGCTGTACCGAGTCTTTCCAAAAACAGCCGAGCTCCTGGAGGCGTGCCGTGGGCGAAGCTAAAAAATGACGGGCATGCGCAGCTTTTGCGTAGCGAAGCTATCAATGGTCAGCTAAACAAATTTATTTAAACATATTTGTATTTAAATCATATACCAGTTATCACTGTAAAGCTGCTTTGACACAATCTGCATTGTAAAAAGCGTTATGTAAATAAAGATTACTTGACTTGACTTAAACAGACAATACACCATCGCATTATCCCTGGATAAATTCTGATTCATTATACGTTCGTGTTGTTTACATTATAGGCACTTATGCGCTGACTGCAAACAAAAGAGACATTTGATGCAGTTTTACTTACCACCTGCGGTTCTGACTCATGACCGGGATCATTATCGCTGTGACCGCTCCATCTTTCCGTTTCAAATTATCTGTAAATCCAGTGTCGAACTGGGCCTTGTTTATAAAACCATAAGCACTAGATATTCTCCATTCATTTTAACCTATAAATTGCAACTTTTAGACATTCAGATTTTATCCTTATTTTGATAGTTAATTTAAGGCGGTTTCTATGGTTATTTTAATGACAAATGTGTGTAATGTGTAAAGTGTGAGCGAGTCCTGAGCAGCGCTGCCGATGACTTCCGTAACCCGAACAAAGCACATTGATAGATGTGCTCATGCTCTTACTCTCGCTCTGGGGCGCGTTTCCCGAAGCGAACTATGGTCGCAAGTTCCGTTGTTACCTTTTGAGATCAATGGGACTTACGACCATGGTTCACCAACGATGCTTTCGGGAAACGCACCCCTGGTCGATGTGTGCGTGTGCACTCTTCCACCCATTGGAACACATGGAATTCCACCCTTTATTATGTAATACAGGGCCATATAAAAAAAAAACCTTTCCGAAACATGTACAAACTCTGAAGGAGTGTATTTGGCACAGAAATACTCCAACTCGTTTTTTTGAAACTTTGGCCATGTTTAGCAAGAGAATCCAACTCTTCAACAGTGTAAATAAGCCCTTAAAATGACTGACTTCCTGAACTAGGGAGCTGATTGAGATGCAAATCTAATTTATACACATTTACACAAAAGTAATAAAAATAAACACTACACAAGCAAATTAAAAAGTGTAGTAAACAGCAGTTTTGAACAAAATATTTCACTACAGACAAAAACAGCATTCCAGGAACATGATTCAAATTAATCAACAAATCATTTGGATGAATTAAAA
Organism: Anabarilius grahami; assembly: GCA_003731715.1. Lineage (NCBI taxonomy): Eukaryota > Metazoa > Chordata > Actinopteri > Cypriniformes > Xenocyprididae > Anabarilius > Anabarilius grahami. The sequence goes on along the minus strand of RJVU01021200.1, from coordinate 1,073,651 downwards.
TGAATCATTGAACCTGAATGAAATGAAATGACTTGCAAAAGTGAATCATTCGCCCAACCTCATTTGAAAAGAAAGATGCTCTGCTAGAGTGCATTTGACTGTGAGCGTGATGAAACAGCAATGTAAAATTGCTTCAGTCACCCTACTGAAATATGTAGTAAGTTATTGCTGAAACTTTAAGTTAGTTTAGTTCTGACATACTGTTTTGTCACTGCACAGCATTTGTTCATTCAGGACCGTTGCTAGACATGAGTAGCTTTGGAGGCAGAGTTTCATTTCATTTCAATTTAGGCAATTAAAGGAAAGGTCAGGTAGAGAAACAGATGGTTTGCTTACAGCACCGCACCCAGCCCAAAGACACAAAAATACAGTTGACATTTATCCACAGTCTCCAGTGGACCCCGTTAAGTGTGTCAGGACACGAGAGAGAAATTAGACGCCTGATAAAAAGCTACACTTGGAAACGTGTCTTATACTGTGCCGCCGTGTTAGATGTCTATCATGTTCACTCAAGGAGGAAACAGTGAGATTCAAAGTAATCATTTTTCACAGGGTAGGCAAAATTGACTTCGGGTTAATGAGAATACGGTTGGGAGAAAAGCAACAGATCATGAACAAGCTTTGAAAAAAGTAAGGGAAGAAAATTTGAAAATCACGATTATGCAAATGCTGAATTTGAATTTCAAATCTAAATGTTAAGGCAGAATTCCTGCAGTAAGGGCAACAGGTAATGATGCCATTGGCAGAAGAATGTGTGAGCCCCAGGGGGTAAAGGGGGGCACTGGAATTAGAAGAGGCATAAATTTCTCCTCGTTAGGCTATGGATAATTAAAACAAAAGGGAAGCTGCTCAAAGGCAGAGGCAGGACAGAAAGGCTCCCCTGAGGCAGGGAGGACGGAGTGTGTCTTAGCGTAGGCTAGACAGCAAGCAGAATGTTGTCTCCGCAGAGCAGCAGGAAAAAGACATAGAGCTGTTAGTCAGAATGCTGCCTGAGGGCTCACGGCTGTTCTTTTTTCCTCCCGCCTTTCCCCTCTCCCTCCTTCTTTTTATCTATTTCACCTGCTCTCGTTTCCCTTTCTTGTGCGTAGCTTTATATAGCTGGTCCTGATGAGCTAATTTAACACAGTGAGGAGATAGGATAATTATTTTCCTGTGAACAGGTACCTTTGTGTGCCTTGGAATCCAGGGGCTCCAAATATGCAGTGGGAGTTGTGCCACCTCCTCTCTCCATGGTAACCCCAGCCTGGTCCAGCCAGCCAGATGAGGACAGAGTCTGTGTGTGGGTCCCTGGCTTCCATCCATTAATTTTAGCACTGCAGTGACTACATCCTCTTTAAAAGTGATGCATATTACGTGCTTGAAAGATCCAGTGATTTATATAGCGTTTTACAATAAAGATTCTTTCAAAGCAGCTTCACAGTAAATGCTTGATTCTGATTGGTCAGTCACAACATTCAGAGGAGAATTATTCCCTAATAATGACCGTCGTCAATAGCAATACTGTATAAAGATCACTCATCAGGGTATTTGTAGCTGGCGCTCCCTTCATGTCTCTCGTACCACACTGCGGACACATGCACGAGTTCTTTCTCTCTCTTTTCAAACATAGCTGGTGTACCTCAGTTATAGACTGTATGTGCAACGGAGGCCAGCTAGTAGTTGCTGTGCAAGTAAACCTCACTCCTCTGATCTCAAGAGATGCACACTAGAGGTTGCAGCCTTTAGCCTCCATGTTAGTGCGTCCAACTCCCACGCCTGAGACCCAGGTTCGAGGCCCGCGCAGAGGGGGGGGAGTAGGACCTGGGTAGAGGGGTTACATATGTACTGTATTTAAAATAAAGTCACATTTATTTAAATAGCGCTTTATACAATACAGATTGTATCATGCAGCTTCACAATAATAAAAAGGAAAATAACAGTATGAAGAATTTTTAATTTCAGTCGTATACTACAAAGAAGGATTTTCTTCCTCAGAATTTTTTTTGTTCCCTTTTGAAAGGGAACTCAACTCTGAGTTTACCACTTTAGGGAACATCCTACGTGACCCGGTGTCTGAAAGCCAACTATCCAACAACTCCAATCTCCATTGGCCGGTGACAGCCTATGACGTAATATGGCGCGAACCGGAAGTATATAAGGAGCGCCTAGAGAATCAGTCAGTATCTTATCGTCTTTCGGGTCTGTTCTGTCTGATCACGACTATGTCGACTCCGGTAAGGGATTCTTTAATATGCCTTACAAACGTTCAGGAGAGTGTGTTCATCCGTGTCCCAGGTTTTTGACACTTGATATACACATTTCTGGCATTTTTCTGTCTGGAGAGGAGCGCGCATAGACAGTGCTTGAGGGCGGCGTCTGTGTGTTTGTCTGTTGTTTACTGTGAGCGTCTCCCTATCGGGACGCTCCGTTCTCGTTTGGCACTCTTCCCGAGGGAAGAGGTGTCCGCATCTGTGCCTGGTGATTCTGGCCCCATTTGCGCTGAGGCATAACGGCGGCTGCAATCATAGGGCTCGCAGGTGAGCTCGTTGGGAAGTTTGAGAGAGTTGTATTCTCTCTCGGCTTCCCTGGGGCTGACGAGGATGAGTGGGAGGATGAGTGGTTGGATGACGATGACGTCCGTGTTTGACGTCATCGCGTCCGATAGCGAGCGCTCCTCTGGCTGCTGGGTATGTGGAGCTGTTGTTGTTTTTGGGACGTGCTTTTCGGCGGGCTGCAGCTGCCGTGAGAGCGCGTTAAGAAAGGAGCCGCGTGCGGACGGCTCGGCGAGCGGTTCCTTTCTGTCCATAAATGCTGCAGCTCCCATATTCTTTCCATTCTTTCCTGATCTCCGCGTTTGAGATCAGGAGGGCATGGAAAACCCCCTAGCCATTCAGATTTGTTTCTGAGCCCAGACAGATGGGAGGAGTAAGAAGCGAGAGTGAGATGGGTGATCGATTGTAAACACTGTTGCGTTTGTAATCGCTCCCCCAGCTATTTAAAGGGTGATTTATATCTACCCTCTCCTCTTCTTCTTTCACCTCCTATATATATATATATATATATATATATATATATATATTATATATGTGTATATCTATATACAGTGGGTACGGAAAGTATTCAGACCCCCTTAACTCTTTGTTATATTGCAGCCATTTGCTAAAATCATTTAAGTTCATTTTTTTCCCTCATTAATGTACACACAGCACCCCATATTGACAGAAAAAAACAGAATTGTTGACATTTTTGCAGATTTATTAAAAAAGAAAAACTGAAATATCACATGGTCCTAAGTATTCAGACCCTTTGCTGTGACACTCATATATTTAACTCAGCTGCTGTCCATTTCTTCTGATCATCCTTGAGATGGTTCTACACCTTCATTTGAGTCCAGCTGTGTTTGATTATACTGCTTGGACTTGATTAGGAAAGCCACACACCTGTCTATATAAGACCTTACAGCTCACAGTGCATGTCAGAGCAAATGAGAATCATGAGGTCAAAGGAACTGCCTGAAGAGCTCAGAGACAGAATTGTGGCAAGGCACAGATCTGGCCACGGTTACAAAAAAATTTCTGCTGCACTTAAGGTTCCTAAGAGCACAGTGGCCTCCATAATCCTTAAATGGAAAACGCTTGGGACGACCAGAACCCTTCCTAGAGCTGGCCGTTCGGCCAAACTGAGCTATCGGGGGAGAAGAGCCTTGGTGAGAGAGGAAAAGAAGAACCCAAAGATCACTGTGGCTGAGCTCCAGAGATGCAGTCGGGAGATGGGAGAAAGTTGTAGAAAGTCAACCATCACTGCAGCCCTCCACCAGTCGGGGCTTTATGGCAGAGTGGCCCGACGGAAGTCTCTCCTCAGTACAAGACACATGAAAGCCCGCATGGAATTTGCTAAGATGGTGAGAAATAAGATTCTCTGGTCTGATGAGACCAAGATAGAACTTTTTGGCCTTAATTCTAAGCGGTAGATTCTCGTTTGGCTCTCATAGAAGGCGGTCGCATTTTTTCTCCCTCTCCTCCCCCTTACCTTCCCTGCTTTGCTCTTGTCTCGTCTATTGTCTTACTCTGAGAGACTCTCTCTGCACTGCTCTCCAAACATCTAAAAATCATGGATTTGATTAACTGGTCTCTCAACGCAATTGATACCATCTTCTCGACGAGAAGCTTGGGTTCGGGGGAACCTGACTGCCCTGCCGGAACGTTCGCAGCTGGCTACATGATGGACGCGTGGGAGAAGTGGCGGGTCGTGTGTCTGGCGGCCCTTTCCGTGGAGGACATTGAAGATATCTACCTATTCGGAACCATGATAACAGGTCTTCTGCTGACTGGATTAGGCTTTGCCCTGGTTTATCGAGATAATCGGAAAACGGTAACAGCTGTTCAAAACCTCACTAGGCTGCCCGTCATGATGGAACAAGCAGTGGGCAGAGCGGTCAGCACTGGGACTGGGACTATTAACCGCAATATGGATAACATCATGGAGAAGCTCACGGCTTTGCAAAGGCAATTGGACCGATTCGGAGACCAGAATGGACTAAGAGAGTAGCTGTGCAAATTGGAATGCGGCTATTCGCCCCAAGACCAAACAATCCCAATCTTATCTGCTTTCGGCTCCCATCAACCAGCACTGGCCTCAGCCAAGGCCGCTGTTGGAACAACAACTCCCCCGGAAGAGCACTGAAGTGAGACGCTCTTGTGTTCCTTCCCCCAATCCCACAGACAACCTGTTGATTGTTGACTATGTCTGGGACCTGATCAAGGTTGTCTCCATGGCAACTTGCTGTGTATCGCTCTAACAATCCTGCGGACTGAGGCACCTAGATTTGATACCAGGAGTAGCGACCCTACAGGCCTACACAGACAAGAACTTTTACATACACGCACACACACTGACATATACATTGATATGCATTCACCAACCCAACCCATAATCCCTCGCCTTCACGCTTTGTTCCGCCAGTCTGGCAAACGGGTCTTGACCAGCGCTTTTTAGCTGCAGGACCGGATGGCTGTTTGCCTGTACTGGATTATCTCCATCCCCCCACTCCCCCTCCCCTGTTGCAAGTCGTGTATCATGTTATATTGATCATGTGCTTATGTTGCTGAGGTGTTTTTTTCCTTTCCCACACTGTACTCCCCACAGGAGCATAGTCTGGGGTGGCATTTTTTTTTCTCCTCCCCTTCCCAATGTTATGCTGTATTTCTTCCAAATTCTCTGTCTTCCTGTTCTGTCTACCCCCTTGTCATATTGTATGTATGTATGTATGGACAGGTTTGATGGCTCATTTCACTGCTGGTTATATACCTATATAATTGTGCATGTGACAAATAATAAAATCTTGGTATGTGTGGAGAAAACCAGGCACTGCTCATCACCTGTCCAATACAGTCCCAACGGTGAAGCATGGTGGTGGCAGCATCATGCTGTGGGGGTGTTTTTCAGCTGCAGGGACAGGACGACTGGTTGCAATCGAGGGAAAGATGAATGCGGCCAAGTACAGGGATATCCTGGACGAAAACCTTCTCCGGAGTGCTCAGGACCTCAGACTGGGCCGAAGGTTTACCTTCCAACAAGACAATGACCCTAAGCACACAGCTAAAATAACGAAGGAGTGGCTTCACAATAACTCCGTGACTGTTCTTGAATGGCCCAGCCAGAGCCCTGACTTAAACCCAGTTGAGCATCTCTGGAGAGACCTAAAAATGGCTGTACACCAACGTTTACCATTCAATCTGACAGAACTGGAGAGGATCTGCAAGGAGGAATGGCAGAGGATCCCCAAATCCAGGTGTGAAAAACTTGTTGCATCTTTCCCAAAAAGACTCATGGCTGTATTAGATCAAAAGGGTGCTTCTACTAAATACTGAGCAAAGGGTCTGAATACTTAGGACCATGTGATATTTCAGTTTTTCTTTTTTAATAAATCTGCAAAATTGTCAACAATTCTGTGTTTTTCTGTCAATATGGGGTGCTGTGTGTACATTAATGAGGAAAAAAAATTAACTTAAATAATTTTAGCAAATGGCTGCAATATAACAAAGAGTGAAAAATTTAAGGGGGTCTGAATACTTTCCGTACCCACTGTATATATATATATGTATTGTATATGGATTTATATGCATGTATATATATTTTATATCATGCTCAGATACTTCTTATGGTCAGACTGATGGCTGGGCCCGCTTTTTCGGTTTGATAGTGAGAGGATCTTTTAGCCTTAAAAGAACCCTAAATTCTATTCCTTTTTTCATGTAAAAAAAGGGAGTATTAGGAGTCTTCGGTCTTTGAGCCGCAGGAAGATGAGATGGGTCTATATTTTATTTTTTTTGCAGCAATACGAAAAGAACTTTTGATTTCATCCTTCCTCATGCAAGAAAATAAGGAGGAGAAATCTTTGTTTTACGAAAAGCAGGAGGTAAGCTGGGTCTATATGTTTATGTTTATAAAAAGTTTAGACCTTGTTTTTCCTGTATAGCTTTCCTGAGCAGGTAGTCAGTGAAGTTAGAAGGGGTTCTTTTTGGGCAAAATAACTGAATCATTAGGTTGGCTAGTTTTCACATGCAGGCCACATTATGGCCTCTATTTTGTAGCCTCCTATGTTAGAGTAGCTTCTCAACTAATACTGTTAGTTTGGTTTGAGTTAGCACTCGTCACTTCAGTTATTTGTGTGCAGGTCGGCTTTAATCGGCTGCCTGGCACTATTGGCTTGTAGTGCTTCATTTTCTCTTCATATCTGAGAGGATTTAAAGTGATGCCCAGGCTTTGCTTGGCCCAGTAGGCCATAGCTAGCGGCTAGGCTAGAGCTAGGTTAGGTGTTTTTCTATTACATCACCCTTATTATTACTATCCCTTGTAAGGTTGTATAGTTCCTAGTTCTGGCCTCCTCCTGTGGGAGTTGTTAGGCCATATGCCCGTTTCCCCTTCGTTATTATGTAGGTGCTATGGCTGAGGTTAACAGCTAAGGTTATAGGCTGTTATTAGCCTTCCTGGTGCTGTTTTTCCCAGGTGGTAGTAAACCAGCTCATGTTGGTTTGAGGTGGTAGGCCTTGTAAGCCTCCCTAAGACCATGTTAGCATATTCATTGTACCATGTAATTTTTGATACATTGCCTGTTTGACTGTGTAGGCTTAGCTCGGGTTGCTGTAGCTAGTTACCCACAATTGTTTTGTTGGGTCTAGAGCTGGTCCCCTTTGAGCTTGGTCCCCATTTATGACCACTGGCTGGCGCCACATGTTGCTAAAAGTAGTAGGCCTTGCCAGGCCTCCTTTTCAGTTTTCATGCTGGCACAGTTGGGTTGGTTTCTATTTGACTCATCACTATGGTTGAGTCATAATTGCTGACTCGTACCGCCATCGGCCATGCCCACGCCCACCTCTGTAAGAGTAGGCCCTAGGTCAGGCCTCTCGTAGAGTACTGTGGCGGAGTGTGTACTCCTCTTGTTTAAGAGTTAAGGTGGTTTTACAGAGTACTTGGCCTGCTGGCTGGTTTGGTCATGAAACTACCACTGGCTGATGCCATGTGCTTGTGGAGTCGAAGGCCCCACCAGGGCCTCCTTTCAGTTTGCATATTGGCACAGTTTTGTGTTGGTTTCTATGGGACTCATCACCATTGATGGGTCGTGATTGCCACTAGCTGACGCCACGTGTTTACAAGTCGTAGGCCTTTTTAGGCCTCCTGTGTATCATGCTGGAGTTCGGCTGTGCACTCCTCTCGCCTTGAGAGTAAAAGGTGCTTTTACTGAGTACGGTTTCTCAGTGGCTTGCCTCTCAGGGTGAGTTCTTGTGTTAAACCGCTCTGTTGTTCGGTTTTTATGCATTTACTTCCTTGAGCTTGGTCTCCTTTAGCTCTAGTTGAGCTAAGTAGTTACCTTGTTTATAACTTGGTTCTATTTTGCTCCTAGAACTTTAGTGGCCGCTAGCTGGCGCCGCGTGTGACAGGTAGGCCCTCTGGGAACATGCTGGCATGTACCATTTACACTTCTTTACTAAGGAGAGTAAAGGGAATTTTATGTCACTGGCTGGCCAGGGCTCCGGGTGACTTATTAACCCTCTGGAGTTTGAGGCTGATTTGGGGCTTGGAGAAGTTTTGACATGCCCTGACATTTGTGCTTTTTTCAGTTGTTCATAAACATATAAATGACAAAAGTGTCATTACACTGTATTCAGCACAAACTAGGCTACCATAATATGTGAGGAACATGTATGTACATGTTTGTATATTTGAAGGAATAATGTTTATGCGTGGTTATTGAAAAAACAAAAAACTTAAGTCACTGAAATAAGGCCAAAAAAAGTAATAATGTCTCAGCTCATCATAAACAGCAATACTGTGAAATATTATTACAATTTAAAATAATGGTATTATATACTTTAAAATATCATGTATTTCTGTGATGCAAAGTGTCTGAACAATGTTACCTCTATGGCATTTCATATAGGCTTTTAGCTTAAAAGCATGTACATTTGGAGAAATATTGATGGATTCTCATATGTTTATGTCAATTTTCTATACAGAGGAGTAATATTTATTCAATATTTATTGTCATCACTATGAGTGCTGGATTCTGTGTTTTCAATTCATATTTGCAGCCGGAGGGCGCTCTGTGCACATTTAGTCCACAAATGCCTGCTAAAGAAGAATAGGCAATCCAGGAACTAACTGAACTAACTGAGGCCAGAGATCGCTAACTATGGCTATTCAAAACACTTTTCAAGACAATAAATACACGATTGAGACGATGTCTGCATGTATTGACTGAATTAGCGTCTGAATAGCGCTCGCTCCGTGGGCGTGGCCGCATTAGTGGATAATGAGCTGAATCACAGACTTCTGACATGGCTCTCTTTTCATACAGATTACATAAACAGTGAATATTTGTTTTCGATTTGACTTACATGATTTAAAACCTGACATTTCAACGTGTCTTTAGACATAAGTGTATTTTTTTGTGATTAGTATTCACTAAGTTACAGTTCATTTTCTGAGAACTATCAGATTGGACTTCGTTCAGAGGGAGACAAGAGATCACGCATCATATTAGTTTTCTTTATTTTACAAAAAGCACAACATTTTGTTTTTACTCTGAGTGTACACAAATAAAAGAAGACATTCTATAGTTTCCATTGACATATTACTTATGTCTCTATGACAAAAAATGACGGAGTATTTTAAGTCTGTTTTGCTGCAATGTGAAAAAAATCCTGCAAAACGCGCAGGCGCGTTACCCAGTATGGAAATACACACAGACAATGACACGCCCCTACTGCGTGCTAGAATCTCCGAAAAACAAGCCGATTTCAACCTCAAAATGTACGCTTTTAAATATACCAATACTGCTATCTCAAACATGGAGAGGCTTCTTCATGATCTCAACTAACAGATTCTGCAAAAAAACGAAAATCACCAATTTTGAAAAAAAACGCTTCTTTCTCATTTTGCTCGAGAGTTGTGCTGCCGACTTGTGTCCCTGGTTTCCGTGACGGGTCACATATGTCTGCACTAATAACTCTTTATTTAGCCTTTCATTCAGACCGTTTTTACCTGTCTGGTTGATATGTGGCTGCATTTAATTTTGAGAGATTAAATAAAATTTGATGTGTGTACGGCCTATATGCCTATATATACATAGCACTTCTTTCAGACCGTATTAACTTGTCTGATAGATCATTTGCTGCATTTAATTTTGAGGAATTAAATGGACAGTTGGCTGTAATTTAATTTTGAGAAATTAAAATAATACATATTTATCTGACTTTAAGTAGTTAGATTCATGTATTAGTTCAGCCTTTCATGTAGATCCTGACGCTAGTGGTGTTAGGCTTCTTAGGGCAGCCCCCTGCGGGGTGGAGCACCTCAGTATACGGTGCCTGTGCCACTTCGTTGCCATCAGTGGACCGATCTGCCAACCCCATCACCCTCGGTGCTTTGGGGCGCAGCGGTTTCCAGCAAGCTTTGATTCAGCGCTCACACAACGTTGCATCAGGCTTGCACCCTCTGAATTAAATCTAAGGGCAGCCCCATACGGGATAAAGCCGTGTACACATTGTCGAAAAGCAATCAATTGGTTTGTTTCCTGCCAGTGTATTTCAGGTCACCAAAGTGGCTGCTCTAGGTATACCAGAGACCAGACTTGAGAGGCTGGTTCCCCTTTGTGGATTTTCTGGCAGAGTTGAGGCTTCTGCCAAATTTATCTCAATGGGCAGGCTCTGGTAATGGAACAGAATGTAAACTCTTTTGCGAAAGGAGCTACAAAACGGGTTCCTCCTCCCAGCAGAGAGTTAGGTTTTTACGGCGTTACTATTTTGTTCCAAAGAAGGATTGAGGGTTGCATCCTATATTAGATCTGAATCATTTGAATCATTCAGTCAAGAGACTTGGGTTCAAAATGTTGACTTTAAATCAGATCCGAGGACTGGTTTATCATGATAGTTCTAAAGGATGCATACTTCCATGTCTCCATCCTTCCACAGCATAGGAAGTTCCTCAGGTTTGCTTTCAGGGGCAAAGTATACCAATATTAGGTTCTTCCATTCGGTCTAGCTCCATCACCCCACACATTCATGAAATGTGTAGATGCAGCTCTGGCCTTGCTCAGGCTGCAGGGCATACGCATTCTGAACTGATTAGATGACTGGCTAAAAGTAGCGCAGTCGGAACAGATGGTCAGTTCAACATTGAGATGTTGTTCTTGCTCATATAAAAAATTGGGGTTGTGGCTGAACGCCAAGAAGAGTGTGCTTTCTCCATTACAGAGAACCACCTTCCTGGGCATGGTATGGATTCAGTGACGCTGCGGGCTGTTCTGTCGCCCACTCGTATTGCTGCAATCTTTTCAGTCACACAGGAGATATAACTAGGCCAGTCACTCACTGTAAAACAGTTTTCTAAAACTGTTGGGTCTGATGGCAGCTGTATCCAACGGTGATACCTTTTGGCCTGCTGTTCATGAGACCCTTACAGTGGTGGTTCAGGCCAAGGGTTTTCCCTGAGGGGGAAAATCAATATGTATGATCAAGATCACGTGGCGGTGTCTCCGTGCCTTGGTTATATGGAAGAAAAGTTGGTTCCTGCCCCAGGGCCCTGTGTTAGGAGCTTAATATCATTGAGTCACTCTCATGGTAGATGTTTCTCTCACAGGCTGGGGAGTGGTAATGGAAGGCCGCTCAGCTCAAGGGCTGTTGAGGAGTCATCATCTTTCGTGGCACATAATTGCTTGGAGATGATGGCGGTCTTCGATGCGTTGAAGTTCTTCCTCCCAGACCTGAGAGGTCAGACAATTCATCGATGGTCTCTTATATAAATCAACAGGGGGGGTTGCGTTTGCGCCCACTATCTGGCACACCAGATCCTCCTGTGGTCCCTGGGGAAGATGCTCTCCTTGAGAACAATCTTATTTCAGGGACCTAGAATATAGAAGCAGACATCCTGTCGAGACAGGGGCTGAGGCCAGGGGAATGGAGACTTCACCCCAAAGTGGTAAAGCTCATATGGTAGATTTATGGCCACGTGGAGGTGGATCTTTCACGTCTCAGGATACGACGCACTGTCCACTGTGGTTATCCCTTACGCATCCAGTTCCTCTTGGACTGGATGCCATGGTACAGACATAGCCGAGGCTACATCTGTAAGTTTTTCCCCAATTGTTCTGCTCCCAGGAGTTCTGGACAAAATTCGCCGGGAAGGGATCAATCTACTGCTAGTAACGCCTTACTGGCCAAGTCGGATATGGTTCTTGGAACCTCAAGTCTCTCCTCGACGGCTCTCCCTCAGAGATTCCGATCAGGAGAGACCTATCTCAGGTGACGGGCTTGATTTTTCACCTTGCCCAGAAGTATTGAACCTGTGGGTTTGGCCCCTGAGGGGGCCCAACTCATAGTATCTGGTCTCTCAACCGAGGTTGTGGTGACCATACTTTACTCCAGAACTCCAGCCACAAGGAAACTATCCTCGTATTTCTGCGTACCGTGTCCCTGTGGATGGTACAATTGTGGGGTATAACCCTTTGAGGTATTGTTTCCTTCGTGGCACTCTGAGGCTGAGGCCTGCAACATGCACTAGGGTTCCTGCTTGGGAGTTGGTCTTTATGTTGGAAGGCTATCTGCAGCTCCATTTGAGCCGCTTGATTCTGTCTCAGAACATTTCTGAAGTTTATAATGTTTTCCTCCTTGCCATTTATTCCCTAAAAGAGTAGAAGACCTTCAGGCCCTATTTGTATCCCCTACATGCCTTGAGTGTGCACCGGGGATGGTCAAAGTATTCCTTTACCCTACTGGGTTAAATACCTAAGGGTCTGACCAATATGCCACGGCCTATAGTGCTGCAAGCTTTCTGTCCTCTGTTCTCAGATCCAGACCAGGAAAAGTTGAATCTGGTGTGTCCAGTGTGAGCACTGGACACCTAGTATCCACAGAGCTGCCCTCTGGAGGACTTCAGATAAACTGTTTGTTTGTTTTGGACCGCGCAATTAGGGGTCTCCCTGCGTCCATACAAATGGTTATCAAGTGGATAGTTATATCACTTGCGTATGAGGTCTCTGGTCAGCAGTATCCACTGTCTGTCAGAGCTCGCTCTACTAGGAGTATGGCGGCCTCCAAGGCCTTGATGTTGGGGGTTTTCCTCAAGGAGATCTGTGATGCGGCGGGCTGATTCTCGCCACTCACGTTTGTGAGATTTATCTTGACCTGGATGCAGCTCCAGGCTCATCAGTGCTCTCGTCTTAGGGTGCCACAGTTTCACACGGACAGACATTTTGGAATTATGGCGTTTTGGGATATCGTTCCCATAGCGCCCCCTTCAGGATGCAGTGCGAGTTCCCTCGAAAGGGAACGTCTCAGGTTATGACTAGAACCATAGTTCCCTGCGTCGCGTTGCCATACTCCCTGCATTCCTGTGATTGATTTGCTTCGGCAATTTAAGCTGAAGCCGGTATATTTATCCTTTCCTGGTCGTGACGTCACCCGCCAGTGACGTTCACTCTCGCCATTGGACTAGTTGACACAAGTGCATCAGACGCATTCACGCTGAGGGCGTTCCCATAGCGCCCCCTTCGGGACGCAGTGTCTCGTTCCCTCTCTCAGGGAACTATGGTTATAGTCATAACCTGAGACGTTTTCTTGAGAAACTGATTAAAATTAAGTGAGTTTGTGGTTAAAACAAGAAATACCTGCCAATGTGGAAAGAAAAATAAACTGAATTTTAAAAAGGGAACCAATCTCTCTTCTTAGCATGTTGGCAGATATTTTCTTCTTGTTTTAAGCAGGAATTCAATTAATTTTGACAAGTTTTTTCAAGAAAAGAAGTTATTTTGCTTCTCAAGTAAATAAGATTGAAGAACTCTTAGATATTCTACTGAAAAACAAGCCGAAATACCTGTTTAGATTTTTTTTTTTTCAATGTAAAGTACTTATAAAAAGACAATGGTGTCATTATTCAGCTCAATTTAGTTAAATGTTGATTCAATTTAGTTCAATTATAGTGTTAAAGGTACAATATGTAATAATTTTGTCCGCTAGAGGTCGCTAGAAGCCTATTCAAAACAAAGGCGTAGCTCGATGATGCCAAGTTTTAGAGCGGAATCTTGGGACATGTGGTATCTCAATGGACAGTGCAAAAGAATAGGGATTGGAGTCGGGAAGAAATCATGTTCATGGATGCGATTACTAACGTTACTGTAGTATGAAGCAGAGCATGACCGAGCTGAACGAGGCCGCTGGAGCGATTGCGCAACACACGCCTCACGAGCAGCAGAACTTTTATTATGACACAGTCGCCGGCGCCGCTTCCGCTTTTCCGATCATGAGTATGAGGTAACGCAGCTCTGTTTATTGTTAGATACATTTGAGCATGTTGAAAATGTTATAACGTTACTCTGTGCGTTCGCTCAGCGGCTGCTGTGAGACACTGTTGCACACTGCAGTAAGCTAGATCGATTTTAGAATATCATATTAAATATTGGATGTCTTGTGTTGATAAATTAATGTAATTAATTTTAAAACGTATTGTATGATGGAGAAAATTATGTATTACTGTTAATAAAATAAAGCTGCATCTGATTATGCTATGTTCAGTATGTTAGCTACTTGACAAAATAGTGTTTTTCTCTGAGGCATGGTAAAGCATGGTACTCGAAAAAAATCAAGAAAATTGATTTAAACAATAAGACTCAACGTGTTGAGCTATATAACAACAAATCGTTTTCTGTCTATAAATATATCAAAACAGATGTTCCAGATGTCTATTAAAACATGTAATATTTTAAAGCGTCTTTGGTGTTTCCATGGTTTCTACAAAATAAAACCGGAAACCGAGGCAGACCGAGGGTTAACACGGGTATGACTCAATTGACAGGCGACTCCTCACACTCCCCGGAGCCTTGGTTAAAATTGCAATTTTCTCACGATTTACAAATAGTTGGAAACATTTGGGACATTGTAAGTACTCAAGTGAACAAAATATATAACACTGGCGTAGTGTTTTTTGGATATTTTACTGCAAAAATATTACATATTGCACCTGTAACGTTTCAAAGTTCATCAGTTATGAAACAAACCCAATTCAACTATAAAGCTGTTTTACAGAAGACAATGTCAGTACTCAAGTCAGTGCAGTATTCAAATCGATAATATTTCTAAATAATAAATGTATTTTAAACCCTACATGGAAAGCGTTATAAATAAAGTTAGCATGGGAAATAACATTAGAAACCAGCTACCATACTTCTTGTTTTTTAAAGCACATCCCAACATTTCAGAACAGTGAATTCCAGCTCTGAGTTGTGTGGGCTGAGGTAACATAGCCGCATGATTTCCAGTGCTTTCACCACACAAACAGAGTCTGTCATATTCCTTCCCTGTTTAGAAGTCATCCGGGAGATGGGTGGCCTCCAGGTTCACTGAAATACAGAAATTTGAACTTTGAGTCAACGTAACCTGGACTGGACTGGATCTAAACAAAGACAGAGAGGACTGTAAAGAATATTTTGGTAATGTGTGGACATTAGACTTTTATTACTGAGAAAAGCCATTTGGGAAGACATTTTATTAACCAGTTGCCCCTTAATCCAGGAATGACCTTGCTAATCCCTGAGACCAAAGAACCAGCTGCACTCCATATGTCACTCAACACCTTCTGGGCTAATTCAGCTAAGACCTAAATACACACACACTCATGCACACAAACATGTGCATGGCCACTTCATGTCTGGAAGCCAAATACCCCCTCTCAAATCATATGCACCATAAAATTTTATGGCATACAGTCAGACAGAAAGTACATAGCTGTCTAAAGTAGTGTGCTTGTCTATATAAAATTATGAGCTAAATAGTATTTTAGAGGGAGGTGCAACTACACAATTAGCTAACACAGTGCTAGCAAATGTGGAACATCAATATCTGTACAGCAGTTATTAACAGAATTATTGCATGGTTCAGCTGGAGTAAGAAAATAATGTGTATACATGCAGAATAGTACTTAGTCATCATCAGTGTTGGGCTCGTTACTCAAAAAATTAATTTTATTACTCATTACTAGTTACTCCTTTCAAAAGTAATATTATTACTTTACTTTCTGGCAACAGTAATTAGTTACACTTCTGGTTATACTACTTTTCCTTCACGCACCACAGAAGTTGTGATTGTGTATCTTCCCCTTAAAATTCTTCTAAAATGTTACTAACAACAATTTCTGCCTCATCATTTGACCAAAATCCACATTTGGATCGCAGTCAGAAGTTATTACAAACAATCAGTGGTGAATGATAGAGACTTTTAAATAGAAGTGTTGTATTAATCTCATTAATTGTCATGTGTAGCTTGAAGTTAATTATAATTTCTCTGTTACCCATATATGATTATATTTTATGATGCATTTTATCAAAAGAAATCACATAAGTTCGTAAGAAAATGTTTTGTTTTCCAAAAAAGATTTTTAATCATAGTAATATAATTTAGATCGTGATCAGAGGGATGTGATTCTGCTGAATGTAATATTTCCATCCGCTGTAAGTTTTGCCATATTCCAAGCTTACATGCTGCACTGGTGACTTCATGTGCCTGTGCCAGTTGTGAAAATTATGAAAATAAATCTAGGATTTATTGGATTGGACTTCAAATCAGTCGGGATTGAGGCATCTACAGTAAATAAGTAATGAGCTGTTTTATGGATAGTAACTAATATTATTACTGAAGTAATTAATTACACTACTAGTTACTGCAAAAAAAGTTTGTGACTTACTGCCCAACACTGGTCACCATAAAACAGGATTCTCAACCCATTTTACGTCCATAATGTGATGCACTTCAGAGTGAAAAAAGATCATTCTCTGTGGGAAAAAAAGGTAACACGTCAAGTTAATGCATTTATAAATCTAGCTTAAAGTTAATTCATAAATATACAATTGTTTATTAGGGCCCAGGCCCTAAGGGGCCAACCAAACTCAGTAAGCATGAAGTCAAGACCTTTGTGTGCCTTGGAATCCAGGGGCTCCAAATATGCAGTGGGAGTTGTGCCACCTCCTCTCTCCATGGTAACCCCGGCCTGGTCCAGCCAGCCAGATGAGGACAGAGTCTGTGTGTGGGTCCCTGGCTTTCATCCATTAATTTTAGCACTGCAGTGACTACATCCTCTTTAAAAGTGATGCATATTATGTGCTTGAAAGATCCAGTTATTTATATAACGCTTACTGCCCAAAACTGGTCATCACTCTCAACCTATTTTACTTCCATAATGTGATGCATTTCAGAGTGAAAAATGGTCATTCTCTGTGGGGAAAAAAAAAAAGAAAAAAAAAGGTAACGCGTCAATAAGTTAATGCATTTATAAATCTAGGTTAAAGTTAATTCATAAATATACAATTGTTTATTAGGGCCCAATCTCTAAGGGGCAAACCAAACTCAGTCAGCATGAAGTGAAGACATTGAGGATGCTAAATTGCGAGTAGATTTTAGATCTCTCAAACGATTTGGCCATGACGAGGCAACAAATTTATGGCCAAAGAAGGGAAAAAGGATGTGTGACTAAAGTTGGGGGCGCGTAACATTGATCATACGGAACGGGTTTGACCCTCGTTGAAAATCCCCTGGTCCTGAGCCACCACTGTAAGGGTCTCATGTACAGGAGGCCAAAAGGTATGACGCTGGACACTGCTGCCATGAACCCTGACAGTCTCTGAAACTGTTTTACAGTGGTGAACTGGCCTAGCTTGATTCTGGACACCATCGCCAGAATTGACTCGATACGTGCGGGAGACAATTGTGCCCACATCGTAAACGAGTCCCATACGACTCCTAAATATTATCCTCTGGGCAGGCGTTAACATGCTCTTTTTTGCATTTAGTCTGTGTGGTCTATGTGGTCAACTCTTGAGACTGTGCTAATACCAGTCAGTCGTCTATAACAGTGTTTCCCAACCCTGTTCCTGGAGGCACACCAACAGTACATGTTTTGGATGTCTCCCTTATCTGATCCATATATTTCTAGTATTGGAGTTTCTACTAACGAGCTGATGAGTTGAATCAGGTGTGTTTGATTAGGAAGAGTTGGAAAATGCGTACTGTGCGTACTCCAGGAACGGGGTTGGGAACACTGGTCTATATAGTTGAGTACCTGTATGCCCTGGAGTCTGAGGGAGACTAGGGCTGCATCCATGCATTTGATGAACGTGCGAGGGGAGAGTGATAGGCCAAATGGAAGAACCCGATTTTGATATGCTTTGTCCCCGAAAGTGAACCTCAGGAACTTCCTGTGTTCCGGAAGGAAGGAGATATGAAAATAAGCGTCCTTCAGATCGATTGTGACAAACCAGTCCTCAGACTTGATTTGACTAACGATAAGAGGTAAAATACTAAAAAAACTATAAAATACCGGCTGTGGAACCCGGTGCTTCTCTCTGGAGGAGGAATAATATCTATGGCCTCTTTCACCAGCAGAGACTGAACTTCCTGCTCCATAACCTGCGCCTGCTCGGGGCCCACCACTGCATTTAGAATTCTGTTGAATTTCGGTGGATGAGACCCGAACTGAAGTCTGTACCCTTTGCGAATTGTACGCTTCACCCTCTGGGATACATTGGGTAACTTTTCCCAGGCGGGCAGGTAATTTACTAAAGGGCTGACCACTGGCACATTTGATGGAGCAGACTCGGTGCCCTGAAACGCGTTCACGGCAGGGTGCAACTGATTTGATTTTTCTACAGGCCTCTCTATGGAGAGTGACCCCCTTTCCATAATAATTATACGACACATTTTATTCATATCAGATACACATTGTGTAAGTAACTTTAAAGTGTACTCTATTCTTCTCCCACTTCACCGCCTCACTTACTTTCATGTATTTCGGAAGAAGTGGATGAATTTGCGTGTTGTAAATCCAACAGATCCGATTCTCTGTACTGCGGTGCAAACATGGCAGCGCTCATCACACATATAGCTCCAATAGTATCCAACTAACACGCTCATTATAAAGGTGTTTAAACAGCAAAAAACCTCCACTTGCACATACAATATTTGACAATCGGAATATCATATATTTCATGCTATAGTTAAGAAATTTGTGAATATTTTGAATAAAAAAGGAAAAATTAAATAAAAGCAGATCATCAGTCATACAGCGCTATTGTGGCTGCGGTGTGTCACGAAACAAGCAATGACGCGTCACCATGGAAACAAAGTATTCAGGGTTCATTTTAAATTCACATTAACTTTATAAGAAAGCTAAGCTATTTTTGCTTTTGATTAAGTTGTGATGTTCTGATATAAGTTTTTAGTTATGACATCATTCTCACTCCTAAAGGTCAAAGCTTGAACTTCAGTTACGTAACCACTCTTAGCCATGCATTGAGGTCTCAGCTGTTATTCTGCATCTTGAACTCTGAATGGCCAAATTTTGTCCTCCCCAATCCATTTTGATTCTTCCTCACTGAACGAGATACACTATCTATCACAGAGGGATCACAGGCTTTGTGTGATGTCCTTATTTCATCCTTATTTCATGGTCATGCTCTCAAATTTCCCATCATGCTCTCCATCTGGACTGCACCTCCAGCAGGTGGCAAGAGAAGGCATATGTGTTTATTCCGCCACCAATTCAGGCTGAGGAGGAGTAAAGTTCTGTTTTTGGAACAAGATTTTAACATTGACGCACACCTGTGAAAGGTTGGTTATTCTGGTATGTCTTTTAATATAACCTGTATTAAACTTCTCCCTCATTGTGCCAATGACTTATTTTTTAGATTTCTAGGTCTAACTATTTGATTTAATTTCTAGATAAGCAGATCAGATTGTTTCTGTTTCTGTGATAAATGAAATATTAAGTTAATATTTATGAGGTTGAGTGGGGGGACCTAAATATAGACTGGATTCCTACTCTTACCTCAGCATTTTATGGTCCTGATTTGGTGCATAAGCAAAGGGAAGTTCTGTTAGCTAGAGTGGATTTATCCATCATTAAATGACACAGAATAACTGCCATCATCCAGAAATTCCATTCATTAGAGGCACTAATCACAGAGAATATTTAAGCAGATAATAATGACACTTTGCAATCTGCAAAATGAAAACGGGCTCTTATCTTTGAAACCAGGAAGCGTTTTAATGAAACTATGCATTCATTTTATATCAAACCAGGATTGTAGTATACAAATGCTACATCAATGTCTAGATGTATTATATGTATATTATTTATAATAACTACGGTCTTCAAAACAACACCCATGCCTTTAACAACACTTTAACCTTAAACTTTTTGCAATAATATGCAAGCCCCATTGACTGTCCTTTCACTGTATGAAAAACAAAAATAACGTTTGAAAATGTTAATATGTTTAATATTCCCCGCTGACCTGTGAAATTCCAGAGATTTTTCAAGTAATCCAAGCTTGAAGCATCACTCAAATTGTCTCAAATCCATGGAAAGCCCTGTCTCAGCGGCTGCTACAGGTAAAAAAGTAAATTGCACCGACAAAAGTTGCATTCTTGCAATCAAACTCAGCATAGTTTAAAGGAAAAGAATGCAGGGATCTCATTCAACCTTTAAAAGCTTAACTGTTTCTAACTTCTAATAGGTCAGTGCAAGATGCTGAAAATCAGTGCGAGGAAAATCAGCATCTACATAGACCAACAATTTGAAAATAGACGAAATACAAGAACACATTTAAGACAAGTGATATGAGTGATATGGAAATAAACAATGTGTTGACTACTGAAGCTACTTTTTGTAATGTCTATTCAATGTCTTGCATTAAAGGGTTAGTTCACCCAAAAATGAAAATAATGTAATTTATTACTCACCCTCATGTCGTTCTACACCGGTAAGGCCTTCATTTATATTCGGAACACAAATTAAGATATTTTTGATTAAATCCGATGGGTCAGTGAGGTCTGCATTCAAAGCAATGACATTTCCTCTCTCAAGATCCATAAAGGTACTATTATTAGTAAGGTTAATAATATAACTTAGATTACATATTTTTCATTTTTACTCAAATTAGGGTGATGCAAAAATTAGTACGCCCCACAACAAAAACTACTACATCTAGTACTTTGTATGGCCTCCATGATTTTTAATGACAGCACCAAGTCTTCTAGGCATGGAATGAACAAGTTGGCGACATTTTGCAACATCTATCTTTTTCCATTCTTCACGAATTACCTCTTTTAGAGACTGGATGCTTTATGGAGAGTGATGTTCAACTTGTCTCTTCAGAATTCCCCATAGGTGTTCGTTTGGGTTCAGATCAGGAGCCATTGAATCACTTTCACCCTGTTCTTCTTCAGAAATCCAACAGTGACCTTAGATGTGTGTTTAGGATCATTGTCATGTTGGAAAAGTGCACAACGACCAAGGGCACGGAGTGATGATAGCATCTTGTCTTTTTCAGTATAGAGCAGTACATCTGTGAATTCATGATGCCACTATGAAATGCAGCTCCCCGACACCAGCAGCACTCATGCAGCCCCACATAAGGACACTGCCACCACCATGTTTCGCCATACAGTTTTGAAGCCATCAGTTCCAAAAACATTTATCTTGGTCTCATCACTCCAGAGTATAGAGTCCCAGTAGTCTTCATCTTTGTCAGCATGGGCTCTGGCAAACTCTAGGTGGGCTTTTTTTTATGTGCCTGGACTTTAGGAGAGGCTTCTTTCGTGGACGGCACCCATGCATGCCATTCCTCTGCAGTGTACACCGTATTGTGTAACGGGAAATAGTCACCCCAGTTTGGCTTTCTACTTCTTTAGATAACTGCAGTGAACATGCATGCCGATTTTCTTCAGACGTTCCTGATGAGGTGTTAACTTCCGTGGACGACCTGGATGTCTCTGTGAGATGGTTGCAGTTCCATCTTTTCAAAATTTTTGTACCACTTTTGCTACAGTATTCTGACTGATAAGTAAAGCTTTGCTGATCTTCTTGTAGCCTTCACCTTTCTGGTGTAAAGAAATTATTTTTTTTCTTAGGTCTTGTGACATTTCTCTTCCATGTGGTGCCATTGCTGACAGCATGAAATGGGAAGGGGTTTTAACACCCTTTTAGTCAACTGTCTGCTGGACACCTGTGTAATGAATAATTAGACTCACCTGTGGTTGAATTCTTGTTAAATTAGGCATTTGTAGTCTAAAATTTAGCTTTGCTCCAGAGACTTTCAGTGGGCTGTACTCATTTTTGCATCACTTTAATTTGAGTAAAACTGAAAATGTTGTTCTCCAAGTTATATTATTAACCTTACTTTTATGTTATAAGTTAAGCAGATATTATATAAAACTTAGTCTTGTCAACATTTTGGAAATTGTTTTTGTGTTCATTGAGATATTGTTTAAAATGTTACTTTTCAAAGGGGGTGTACTCATTTACGCTAAGCACTGTATATGATTCATGGTATTTTATTTTATTTTATTCATATTTATAATAAATTAGTTTGTATTATTATTAAATCACAATATTACACCTATTGGAAGACATTTTTAATTTTGCTCATATTTGCTTTTGTGATAAATTTGTTATTAATGGCCAAATTGTGTCATGTAAATGTGATTTGCCTTTAGGTGTAATGATCTTCTTCTTTTTTTTTTTCTTCCTAAAATTAACATTATTTAGAAAAATTACATTAAAAAAATCTGTATCATTATTGGTATTGTTAAAACTGTAACAAAAAGTATCACTTTTAAAAACGTTTGGTATTACCCATCCCTTACAAACGACAGACAGACAGACAGACAGACAGACATATAAATAGATAGATTGATAGATTGATAGATTGTGCACTGGCTTGTGTGCAAAGCAGTTTGGTGTAAAATGACTTGCACATACTGGTATTTGAATTTGTCTGGACACATTCCTTTCATAAATAAAAATACACCACTGCGTCCTTAGTGGCTCAGATTCCAGGAGTTTATGGAGACTCATATGTTTACTATTATAGCCGTTAACAGATCAGTGATAATGATTACATAGCGGAGACATATCATTATCTCAGGGATGGTCGTTCTTGAGTGCTGCTGTCCTGCAGAGTTTTGCTCCGACTCAACTCACCTTCCTTCACGTAACTTTAGTAATCCTGAAGACATTCAAGGGTGTTTGTGGTTGCAGCTAAACTGTGCAGGATAGCTGCACTCAGTCGGACCTGTATTACTAGTACACTGTTGTCGCTTGCGAAAAAAATGGCAGCGCCATAGGTGAAAACATACTGATTAAGGTGCGATAATATTAAAATAAGATCCCCTTCCTATGTCACAAGGGGAGCGAAATCTGAATGGCTTGTTTATTTACATGCTTGCAGAGAAAGGCTTACAAAAACAAAATTAGTGGGTTGTCCTTTTTCACGTTTTCTGGGTTGGTAGATGCACTGGGGACCCGTTTATAGTACTTAAACATGGAAAAAATCTGATTTTCATGATATGTCCCCTTTAAAATATTAATATTTATTGAATTTAATATATTTGTAGTTGCTAAACATTCCTCATTTATCTATAACAGTGGTTCCCAACCACATTCCTGGAGGCTCATTTAAAAACTGAACGCTTCTCTAGTGAGGAAACAGATTATTGTGTGCATAAAGATAAAAATGCTTTTGTGGAATCTGGCTTGTCCCAGAGATGTTCTGCTCGTGTGCTTTAAATTTGCGCACGAGCAGAGCATCTACAGGACAAGCCAAATTCTATAAGTCAAAATCTATAAGTAACTTTGCACCTACATGTCTACTAACTCTCATTAGAGTGTAAGAGTATTAGTAGACTGGTAGGGTTAGAATAAGTTGACATGTACTTGCAAAGTTACTTATAGTCTTATAGTAGAAAGTCTGTTGGGGGACCATCACAATAAAGAGTTAGCAGATATTAAACAGACAGTCTACTAATACTCAAATGAGACTTAGTTGACATGTAGTTGCAAAGTTATTTATAGTCAACAGAATGCTCAAAAGGGACCATCAAAATAAAGTTTTACCCTGTTTGGAAGCAAAGTGGTTGCATTTCAAACTGAAGAGAACACTGAAGTAGGAAGCCACTGCAATCCTCCGCCGCTCCGGAGAAGGTTGCTGGCTGGACCATGGGACTGGCCGGTGTTTACTGTTGAGTGAGAAGTGGTAGGAGGAAGAAGTGACTGTCGGAAATAAAATGGAAATAAAATGGAAACTAAAAGACTTTCAAATCACATGAGACAATATTTTATTCAAAATAGAACACAGAAGAAGGGCTCCCTCCTCTTTAGCCTGGAGGACACAGCGTCCATGATTTCCAACAAGAATGTCAAATTTGGACTTTTCCACTTTGAAACAGTTCATTTTAAATGAGCCTTGGCCCACAGGACACAACAGCACTTCTGGACCATGTTCACATATGGCTTACTTTTTGCATGATAGATCTTTAGTTGGCATCTGCAGATGGCACGGCGGATTGTGTTTACCGACAGTGGTTTCTGGAAGTATTCCTGTGCCCAATTAGTAATGTCATTGACACAGTCATGCCAATGAGTGATGCAGTGTCATCTGTGGGCCCGAAGACCACGGGCATCCAATAAAGGTCTTCGGTCTTGTCCCTAACGCACAGAGATTTCTCCAGTTTCTCTGAATCTTTTGATGATGTTATGCACTGTAGATGATGAGATTTGCAAAGCTTTTGCAATTTGACGTTGAGAAACATTGTTTTTAAAGTATTCCACAATCTTTTTACGCACTCTTTTACAGATTGGAGAGCCTCTGCCCATCTTTATTTCTGGGACATCCCTTTTATAGCTAATCATGTTACAGACCTGATATCAATTAACTTAATTAGTTGCTAGATGTTCTCCCAGCTGAATCTTTTCAAAATTTCTTGCTTTTTCAGCCATTTGCTGCCCCCTGTGGCAACTTTTTTTGAGACCTATAGCAGGCATCAAATTTGAAATGAGCTCATTTAGTGGATAAAAGTGTAAAATTTTTATCTGTAAACATTTGTTATGTTATCATGTTCTGTTGTGAATAAAATATTGGGTCATGTGATTTGAAAGTCTTTTAGTTTTCATTTTATTCAAATTTAAAAAAACGTCCAAACATTTCCGGAATTCGAGTTGTAGATAGATAGATATATTATGAGCAAGACAACAATAAATTAAGGTCAAACAGAGGCTAAACATGAGGAAACATTATGAACATCATACTTATAAAGTAAGTGACTTTTGCATTCTTCAGATTGCATTTACTGTAGTTATCCTGTCACTCTTTATAAATTGCACTGGCTGGATTTTCATGGTAATGATTTAAAATAATCATAGTGCACTGGGGCAAGAATTGTGCACTGACCATGACATGCTCAACAAAATCCAAAAGAGATATCACAAAATAAGGGTTGTTTTTCACATTGACTCACATTTTGAATCAGGCACTTAATGCAGCTTTCGGCCTTAATTTGATGCTCTTTCTAGGAAAAGACGTAATCAAATGCTCATGTATTTATTTTTGGATATAGTATAGATCTAGTGAATTAGAATTTAAACACTGAAAGATTTCCTTTGTGGTATAGCATGTCTCATTTGCTTGAGCATGGTTACTGGCTCCCTGTTGTCAATCTTAACTTTCCTGACTTCAATATTGACTTCCACAAAGATCATTGGCCCTTTTGTGTGGCCATCACATCCTAGCTGGCTGCTAAACTCTCATGACACATCTATCATGGTATACAGCTGTATGAGTGCACATTAATTATCTCATCACTCTCTGTAGTGGAGGGAAATTACGACGGCATCCAATGAAAAGTGGTTGAGTGATGCACAGATGGAGGCCCGATACTCCCACCAACGTCTTGAAAGGTTTCTTTAATTAACAGTCAGCTCATGATGAAGAGATTCTGCTCTGGCAAAAACTGTAGCCCACAGCTGCCCAAAACTAATTTTACAGTGTAGTTGCTTCCCAGAAATAATTAATTTCCCTACATGAATCCAATTGGAAAGCCACAGTAACCTTTCAGCATGACTAGAAGGCCATGCATGGGCAGTGATGATCCTCTGTGCCGAAGTATGAGAAGAAGAGTGTCCAAATTTGGCTAATTTACATGTCATCCACAGGCACATAGTACTCTGGGGTACAAAAATGTATTTATTCAAATAAAATGGATTAAATTGTGCCTGCTAAAAAAAAAAATGTCAACAGCTTATAGCTGTTGCCACAATATCAACACTGAAAAGTTAACTTATGCGTCTCACGTCTGAGATGTATTCAGATGCTTTTGTATTGTTATTCAGAATGAGTCAGCTTGACAGGTAAGGGAGGGGGGGAATGTACAGTTTGGCCCTGCTCATTTAAATTTAGAGCTGGCTAATATTCACTTTTATTCCTCAGAGAAAGAAAATGATTACCATCAGCAGAAATTTTAAACCTGAGCTACCTACTTTTTTCCCATGTATCTGTACTATAACAAAGTCCAAAAAAAACACTTGAGTTTGATTGGTCATTTTACAAACCTGGTGCTTTCAATGTTCTTCATTTGCATATGCATAAACAACGATCGCTAACTTCCCTCTGTCTCATTCACTAGACGAGTTCCCACTACTGGCTGAACCCCTGCAATGTGTTTAAATGGAATGCCCTATAAGCCCTTTTTTATTATTTACAGTTTTTTTTCCCTTATGAATTTGTTTTACACACCATTCTACAGGCCTGTATGTATGCTTGGGCTGTTGGAGAAAATTATACAAACGAAAATTATAACAATACAATAAACTATAACAGTCAGATTAAGGTATAGCTTCAAGTATTATGTGGTTAAATGTCATAATAACTCTAATATCGTACACTACAGTTGTGTGGGGTGGGGGTAGATTAAGTGTGATCTGCTGTGATATCACAATCATGTTGCGTTGTGGTCTATAGGTCTGCCTGAAGTGTACAAATTGAGTAGACTCTGTCAAAATCGAGGGGTCGAGGGTCTGTTCAAATAAACTTCCCTCGCCCACTTGACAAAGTTGAATGCACTTCAAACTGGACACAGGGATTCCCCTGAGGGGAAGTGTATGTCTAAAAGTGGAGTTAAACTTTTTAAATGCACATCTACCCTGCTGGTAGATGTCGTAACTACACCATCTGGCTTCCTTCTCTTCTTTTTTTTTTTTAGTGAAATAACTAGGTGAAAGGCTTGTGTGGGTTAGATAATTAAACAAGAAAACTTGCTGATTCAGTTCTATCATTTAATATGACTGCAAATCAAATTATAAACCATATGTAATATTATACATTTTTATAATTTATACTGTTATTTTGGCCTCAGAGCAAAAGAGAAGACAAAACAGACAGACAGTCCAGACTGCCATTTTTTCTTAAAGAGTACTGCAATTTTGGATTAATGCAGAGAATTTTAAATGGACACATTAATGTTTTAATGTATTATTTGCATTATAATGTATTATTATTTTAACATACTTTACAAATTATAGTATTTATAGTATTTATATAAGAATTATAGCCTACTATAATTTCTTATAAATTATACTTGGAGTTTGATTATTTTCAAAAGCATTTTGTGTACCTCAATACATAAAATAACAATGAATAGCTGTTAACAACTTTTAGTGTGCGTTGTTATTGTCATTTGATTAAACCTAAGTGAAAAGCTTCTGTAGATCGTCTAATTCAGATCAGACCAGTTTTATCATTTAACATGACTGCAAATTAAACCAGACATGAAATTACTTTCTTACCACAAAATAGTTTTTTTGTCCTGTTAATCATTGATATGGTATATTTACACAGTGACTTACAACTTACAACTTATAACTATTACTTCAGGAGGTTGGTGCTCATGTATGAAGGTGATTTTATCCCTGTAGTTCATCACTAATTGGCTGAACTGATGGCGTTACAACTTCACCCCATGTTACAACATGCCCCACGGTCTCTTCTGCTAATAGTATGTTCAGTCTCTTTCTTCACTTTGGTAGGGTCACTATCACACATACTGTACCTGAATCTATGCATCTCTCTTCCATTTCACCCAAAGTGTTCTTCCTTACTTCTAGAACAGAGTAGATATAGCATTTTCATCATCATCTGCCATTTTTCTGTCATGTGCAAGATGTGATGTTCTATTGGCTAATTATGTAAAATCATCAGCAGGGGGACAGGGAACTGAGCTTGGCTTGCGGACAGCTGAGCCAAATGGTTCTTTGTCAAGGCCGGCTGGGAGGTGTAGAAAAAAAAAATGAGAGAGGAGGCTGTCAGATTGGTATGTGACTCACCGGATGTCTTTTCAGTCTGAGGCTGGAGCATGACCTTTTGAGAGCCCTGTCCACCCACAGCAATCCAGCAATACTTTCCTCAGATAATAATTTCTCACTGTGTCTGCCTGTCGTTCACGCACAGAAACACAGGATCATAAATAAGTTCACCCTGGAAGGATTGCCATAGGGAGAGAGAGAGAGAAGCTAAAGGCGAACGAACAAGCTTGTAGCAGCAATCTGAATTTCTGTGTGAAGAGCATCCCAGCTTGTTCATCATAATATCTGGGGAGGAAGTGATGAATATGTGCAATGCTCATCAGAAGTCTAATTTCTAAAAGCTATTTGGAATGAGACTGCAGCACTGACCACATTTTCTCAATAATACAATTGAAAACGTATTTGTAAAAATTGTAATTCAAAATGTGCACTATAACTGTTACAGTTATGTTCAGTTTGTTTAGTTTTCATGGACTTCTAATTTATTTTCATTCTTCTCATGTGTTCATTTTTTTGCCACTCCTTGGGCGTCATGGTCACCATCCTTATGAGTTCATTTGTATCAGCTGTGTGTCATTAATTACCTTGTTTGTGTTCCTATACAAGTTGTACCCTTGCTTTCGTTCTCTGTCTGATCCCATGTTAAATTGTGTTTGCACTGCCTGTCTTTTGAAATGTATCAGTAAACATTGTTGTTTGGAATATTATTCTTCCAACAAAGCATTCACATGAAAAATTAAATTTTAGTTGCAGGGTTTTTGTTGATGTGTTAAAAAAAACGGACTATGATAAGATAAAAGTCTTCTTTTTTTTTTCTTTTTTTTTTTACATCAGTGTTCACACATACACCGATCAGGCATAACATTATGACCACAGACAGGTCAGTGAATAACACTGATTATCTCTTCATCATGGCACCTGTTAGTGGGTGGGATATATTAGGCAGCAAGTGAACATTTTGTCCTCAAAGTTGATGTGTTAGAAGCAGGAAAAATGGGCAAGCATAAGGATTTGAGCGAGTTTGGCAATGGCCAAATTGTGATGGCTAGATGACTGGGTCAGAGCATCTCCAAAACTGCAGCTCTTGTGGGGTGTTCCCGGTCTGCAGTGGTCAGTATCTATCAAAAGTGGTCCAAGAAATGAACAGTGGTGAACCGGCGACAGGGTCATGGGCAGCCAAAGCTCATTGATGCTCGTGGGGAGCGAAGGCTGGCCCGTGTGATCCGATCCAACAGACGAGCTACTCAAATTGCTCAAGAAGTTAATGCTGGTTCTGATAGAAAGGTGTCAGAATACACAGTGCATTGCAGTTTGTTGCGTATGGGGCTGCATAGCCGCAGACCAGTCAGGGTGCCCATGCTGACCCCTGTCCACCGCTGAAAGCACCAACAGTGGGGACGTGAGCATCAGAACTGGACCACGGAGCAATGGAAGAAGGTGGCCTAATTGCAATAAGTCAATTAGTGAAATTTCCTCACTACTAAATATTCCACGGTCAACTGTTAGTGGTATTATAACAAAGTGGAAGCAATTGGGAACAACAGCAACTCAGCCACGAAGTGGTAGACCACGTAAAATCACAGAGCAGGGTCAGCGCATGCTGAGGCGCACAGAGCGCAGAAGTCGCCAACTTTCTGCAGAGTCAGTAGCTAAAGACCTCCAAACTTCGTGTGGCCTTCAGATTAGCTCAAGAACAGTGCATGGAGAGCTTCATGGAATGGGTTTCCATGGCCGAGCAGCTGCATCCAAGCCTTACATCACCAAGTGCAATGCAAAATGTTGGATGCAGTGGTGTAAAGCACGCCGCCACTGCACTCTAGAGCAGTGGAGACATGTTCTCTGGAGTGATGAATCACGCTTCTGTGTCTGGCAATCCGATGGACGAGTTTGAGTTTGGAGTTTGCCAGGAGAACGGTACTTGTCTGACTGCATTGTGCCAAGTGTAAAGTTTGGTGGAGGGGGATTATGGTGTGGGGTTGTTTTTCAGGGGTTGGGCTTGGCCCCTTAGTTCCAGTGAAAGGAACACTTAATGCTTCAGCATACAAAGACATTTTGGACAATTGCATGCTCCCAACTTTGTGGGAACAGTTTGGGGAAGGCCCCTTCCTATTCCAACATGACTGTGCACCGGAGCACAAAGCAAGGTCCATAAAGACATAGATGAGCGAGTTTGGTGTGGAGGAACTTGACTGGCCTGCACAGAGTCCTGACCTCAACCCGATACAACACCTTTGGGATGAATTAGAGCGGAGACTGCGAGCCAGGCCTTCTCGCCAACATCAAATGGTCAAAAATTCCCATAAACACACTCCTAAACCTTGTGGAAAGCCTTCCCAGAAGAGTTGAGGCTGTTATAGCTGCAAAGGGTGGGCCAACTGCATATTAAACCCTACGGATTAGGAATGGGATGTCATTAAAGTTCATGTGCACATAAAGGCAGGTGTCCCAACAGTGATCCACTATAGTGTCTGTATATATATATATATATACAGCTATAGAAAAAATTAAGAGACCACTCCAAGTTCAGAAATCAATGTTCAGTGGTCTCTTAATTTTTTCCATAGATGTGAATATATATATATATATATATATATATATACACACTGTAGCAAATTAGCTCAAAATAAATATGAATAATTAATCATAACTAGTTATAATTAATTATTAATATTTGGATCAGTTAATAAAATTAACTTAATGTAATAAAATTAATATTACAATCAATTAACCCGTTGTCCAATGAACGCACAGTGTTAATTGTTTATTAATTCTAAGAAATGTTCATTTCCAGGTTATGGGAAATAACAATATTATTGTACAGTACTACTAAGAGCCTGTAATTCAAGATCGGCATGAATAGGGACTCCAGTATATGAGCGCAAAACACAGACAACTTTACATGTGACATGAACAAGACTTTATTAACTAGACTAAACACTTAACTACTCTAACATTCACACACATACATGCATACAGTTTACCAAGAGAGAGAG
>RJVU01021200.1:984087-1042446 GCA_003731715.1 Anabarilius grahami | reverse complement strand
ACGAAAGTTGGAGTCCGTAGATACCAAACATGCTACTAGCGTGATTTCAGTTAACTATACATTTGCAACTATGGAACATTAATACCAAAATAGTTCAAAATAGAGAATTAATACATAGAATAAAGCCTATAAAAGGAAAGTCATGAGATGGGAAAATTGGATACATGTTTATACATTTCCCAAGTGGTTATATAGAGAACACATAGAATTAAGCGAGTTTATTTGTCCTTCTCAGAAAGGATGAGTCACTAGTCTCTATAGCATTCTTTCTGATCATAAAAGTACCATATATCTGTAACAGGACACCTAGTTGTGCCTGTGTGCTAGCTACATTTGGGATGCTGGTTGCAGTTTTAGGGGGATGGGTTCACAGAGCTTTGATAGAGTAAGTTTATGGGTAATTCCTTAAATATAATTAGTAATTTTGTGTGCCTGATTGGTCCAGACGCTACAACACACACACACAAAGCAACATAGACCCATTGACTTTAATTGTATGGACAAGATTGAGAAATTTTTTAAATTATCTTCTTTTGTTTTTCAAAGAAGAAGGAAATTCATAAAGGTAACATAAAGGTGAGGTAAAAAACATGAGGGTGAGTAGATGACAGAATTTTTGGGTGAACTGTCAGCTAGACAAAAATACTGTCTAGCTACTTGTTAGCAGCTTGTGATGTTTTTAATGTTGACTATTTCAAACCTTACAGTTTTTGAAGTCTCTTATCTCGCATTTATTTGATCAAAATACATTAAAGACAGCAATATTGTGAAATATTATTACAATTAAAATAACACTGGAACATAGCATGAATATGTGTAACCAGTCAGTTGCTGAGATGTTGCGCTGGACATCGAATACTAGGGGAGACCGGGGATGGTTGTAACACTTCTATTTTCTCCAATCACGAACAAGTTACAAATCACCTGATTCACTTCACACATGTTTGGTTTAGTCCTTATTCCACATGCGGGAAAGTAGAGCCCTGTGTGAGACACAGCAGATTTTAGAGGAGAAAAACTAATTTTGATGTAAGAAAGTAACTTTTTTTTTTTTTTTACTTCATTTATTTTTGTTATGGCAATTCCTACTTTGTAGTTAAACACATCAAAGTTAAATTATGTTTATTGTGTGTCTGTGTAGATATTTTTCATGCAAGCTGTTAGTGCCAATGTTTTGGCTGTTAGCAGTAAGGTGAGCTAGTTCATGGCTACAAGACTCTGGGTTAGTTATAACATCAATGAAGCATGATACAGCCTACCCCACATAATTTTTTTGTTGTATTTATGTTTTGTTTGTTTGTTTGTTTGTTTTATTTCAGTATGCCTAGGTCAGGTGTGTCCAAACTCGGTCCTGGAGGGCCACTGTCCTGCAAAGTTTAGCTCCAACTTACCTTAACACACCTAACTAGAAGTTTCTAATATGCCTGGTAGACCTTGATTAGCTGGTTCAGACATGTTTAATTGGGGTTGTTCCTGAACTCTGCAGAATGGTGGCCCTCCAGGAGTAGGACTGGACACCCCTGGCCTAAGTCTTGGAAGAGAAAGACAAATTGAGGGATGTAAAATGTAAAAAAGTCTGAGTTAAATAAAAAGCTTTCAAAACTGATTTTTTTTGTTATTATTTCTTATTTCATAATGTTACATGGTGGATATCATAATGTTACATCTAACCCAGGGTCTGTTACAACTAACTCGGACTTTGGGGTGAATTGTTACATTTCACTCTATGTGTTTGAAACTAAACCACGCATTTTCTGTTTGTGCTGCAAAGATAACTTAAATGTTAAATGTTTCAAATGTAACTAGTTTTAATCACATTTTAAATGCACTGGCTTAAAACAACTCCAAGATACAGACAGAAATGTCAAAAATGTTACAACAATCTCCCCTACACCAAGATTCCTGGCTGGCTCTATTGTTGTTGAGCATGTAGGCTACATCACAAAAGCAGCAGCTCTGTATGGTGACTCAGTGTGAATTACAACTCATTTGCTTCCTCTTTCACTATTCCAAAGAAACAGCACTGGCGGTGTTAGCACTGCAACTATATGTCAACATAAAGAGTCACTTGAATTAGTCACAAAAATATAGGAAAACCAGTAATGTAAGTGTCTTACGAAACAAACTGCAATTCAAAATTATTTTAATAATACCGAATGTCAACAAATCTACCAGCAATGTAAGCTCGCAAAAAGGCTGCCTAATGAAAAGAGCTGCCCCGGGCAGGCAGTGTATTACCACCGAAGAGTAACAACACACTAATGATTACAATTATCAACGTTACTTTCCATTTTGCCAAAGGAAAAAAAAGACTTCCTTTGTTAGCTTTGAAACCCTTTGTAAGCTTTTAAATTGGAGTAAGAGGATTGTCAACATTGACATCAATGGGGCAGAGTTTCCTCTAGTGGGTGAAGTGAATCTGGGTTTCAGCTATTATCCGTGTCCCACACACACATAGTACTGACTTTAAAGGCGAGCTGTCATGCATGTTTTATCAGAAGCAAAAAAAAACTAAAAACATGCACACAAAAAACAGTGATTTTTTGTGATCCACAGCCTGGCATGCTTTGACAGGGAGCAGCCCTCCATCAGGATGGAGCTTTGAAGCAGTCGGCATGATTTGGGTGTTGAACGTGAGCAGCTTGGATGTGTCTGATGACCGACTAACGAATGAATCGTAGTGTGGTCCGCAGTAAATTTCCGCCCTTGTACTCTTACAGGAGCAAATTAGTTTTTCCCATTTGTAAAAATATGGAGGTCCAATCTTAAGGAACAAAAGACTCCAGACCGAATGACTGGAACTCATAAAAAAGCACTATGTATGTAAATCTATTTTATTGCACCACTCTTGAACTTATCTTTGAATATAAATAAGAGGGGTGAAGTGTATATATACGCATAACATATACACCCATACATCTGGATCTGCATTTATAAGGGATACCGATCTGAGAGGAAGCCTTGGATTGAAATGTACATCTCAACCGAACATCCCTGAACTTCAGAGGACCCAATGACATGCTCATTGTTTACCTGTGTTCACTATTCTTTATAATGTTGCCCCAAACACATATTTCTTACAGCACATCAGTTGTGGGCATTCAAGCCCAGACCAGATGAACAGTGAAATCTAATGTAATACCAGCTCAGTGACAGCAGTAATGGGTCATAAATCCCAAGTTCAGGTAGGGTTTGCCTGTAAATCAAAGGCCCAGACTACTGGGCTGATTTAAATCTATCAAGGCCCAGTGCAAGGTTTTAAAGGTTTTTAAAGAGAGGCGGGATACTTTATTGCCTGGGAAATGGTCTGTCCTTAGTTTGCACCTCAGCAAAATGTGGGAAGAGGATATGGCACAGAGCAGACATGTGAAGGTTTTAAATCATGTATGTTAATCTGTTAGCATCGGGGTCGGGCTTTGAATGGCATTTCTCGTCCAGGCCGATCTCTGTGACCACTTGTTGAGAGATGGCATTTGAAAATGAATGCTCACTGTCAATGACAGTCCGGCTTAGCGCTTTGAGGTGAGGTCCTCACTACTGTGGCATTTGGCGGTTCGTTTCTTTTCACAGCAAGGTCAAGATAAAGATAAAAATAATCTCCTGTGACAAATTTGTTTTTTAAAGGCCTCACTCTACTGCTCTATCATCTTTTTGAGAAATTGTTCCAGATAATGCTGACTCAAAGAGAATTCTTTGATCGGTCTGATTAATTATGTTGTCTCTGTAATTTAAATGGCTATAACGTGCATTTAAGGAGGAAAATAACTGTGTGTAAGTCTCGTGGGATCCCTGTTATATACATAGATTCTTCCATAGATTACACATGTATGCGCTCGAAAAAAGGTATACAGGACTCTGACTACTAGCAATTCCAGCTTTGGAAAAATGTATTGATGAAAATGATCACAATAGATTGCAACAGGTCTATGCCTGGGAACCCACAATGCAATTATCCCATACATTTCTATGCAGGTTAAATATTACTATTCCAACTATTCTTATTTTACATTAGTATGTTACTACCCATAACCATAATTACAAACAATCCAGAGTGTCTTTCTAAAGGTGATATCAACTGGAGGTAATAACCTGCAAACTGACAGTATGTAATCAGACAGGTACAGTTACGGTGTTGTGTGGAATACCCTGTGATCACTCCATCTGTCTTGTAAAATATTATTTCACATTTAACACCCGAGGCATTTCAGTTAAATTCCTCAGTACTATTTCAACCAGTCATCATACAAGGTCTACATGGATTTGCAAAGACAGTGCAGTTGTTGGAATTTCCTAGATAGACAGACAAAATCAAAAATAGTTATCAAAAAAAAATAGTAGACAGAAAGAAAGATAGAATGACAGAATGACAGAACAACAGACAGACATAGATAGATAGATAGATAGATAGACAGATAGATAAAATTGATTATCTATCTATCTATCTATCTATCTATCTATCTATCTATCTATCTATCTATCTATCTATCTATCTATCTATCTATCTATCTATCAGTCGTTCTGTAATGTTCTGCATCATCCACAAAAACAATATACTGTTTTTGCAGTATCTTATATCTTTGTCATATATCCCTTGTCGGTTTATATCAGAAAGATTATTATGCCATGATCCTAGTTATTTATCACAAATGTCACTTTACATGCTGCCTTTTATAATTTATACCACACAGCAGTTAAGGCAATTATGTATCTGTGAGCATCAGGCAAAATATAATCATTTTGATCATAGAAAATGATATAGGAGTTTTAGTTCTAACAAGATGCTGTCCATTGAAAGGACAATATTACAATGTTTTTACATACAATAAGTATTGTTTTGTTTGGTATCATTGTGGAGCCCTGTGGTCTAAACTAGGAAAACAGCTTATTTCAGATGTAAAAGCGCAGAGAGGTGTATGCATTTAAAAAAAAAAATAATAAAAATGGGAGGTCCATACTGTGATATAAAAGATACCTTTATTTGTTCCTGGAGTGGTATACTACACTTTAATAAAATGCTAAATTCGGGCAGGTTATTTGGGGACAATTGCCTCAAAATGTTCAAATCCATCATTACCTCAACAGCACTCACAGATCTTATATTCACTTAAGAAAGCTTTAAAACTTGTACTTAACGAAAATTAAATTTCTGTAACCCTGTCTGTGCTCTAGAAAAAAAATGGGCTCCTTCCCATAGTATAGATGTGAGGACATAATAATCAATGCAGAGACTCCAGCCCAAAATATTTCTCATTCAAAGTTAACTTGAGAGCAGGGCATACCTATTCCCAACGCAGACTTATTGTAAGACGCTTTTGGCATTATAGCATTCAGTTTTAATGAAAGGAACTGTGAGTGTACTGTAATCTCTTTAGACGGTTGAGGTTTTATTCTCTCTAAAGAATCCTGATCTGCCAAAGGCAAAATTGAGAGATGGTGAAGTGTATCAGGCCCCTAGACCTTCTTTGTTTGCAACGTTTGTGGCATCTTGCAGCCTAAATTTCAATCTAAATTTTAGATGCCATGTCATGTCCTATAAAGACCCCACATGATTCCTCGTAAACTGCACATAAACTGCTGCAATTGAAGTCGTAACATGCTCCGGGGGTAGTAAACATTGAGAAGAGTGTTTTCCCTGCATTTGTAACTCACTTTTGCTGAGGTAAGAAAACAAACATGATCATCCTACCAAAATCTACCATTGGTTGGTGGCAGCTGTACTTTCTAGGCAACAATATTCTCTGGCAGGCCTCCTTGGCAACAAAACAAAACAAAACACACACACAGTGCATGGCAAAGCTTATCTCTCCAGCATCTCTTCATCACGAAACAAGCCCTCCGTCACTGAAGCTCACAGGAACAAATTATGTCTGGGAGGGCCAACAACAGTCAAATTTGCTGGATCTCAGATGTGGAAACAGCACAATATTAATGAAAGCAGGATGTGCATATTTATTAAAGTTGTATTCTTGGTCTGGACTACAGTTTGTTTACTCTATTTGCCCTCCCTAGAAGATCACAAATTACTTGGGGACATGTCCAGTGCTAAACAGTAAGAATTTATTTGCAGTTCAGTGGTTCCATGTTTTACTTGCCAACATTCTCACTGGCTTGTCAAAAAAACAAAAAAAACAATGCATTGTATCCTTACCACTTTTAGCCAGCATTAACCACCAATAATCGCAATAAGCTCTATATTTTGTTAATTTCGATAAGAAACAAAGTGTCATCTTTAAGATTTTGTCCATTTTATCATGAAATTCAAAAAATAAATGCCGTTTAGATGCTTTTTGATGTGGCATGACATATCACTATATAGGCGCCTTAGTTCAAATCATCTCTTCCTCTTCACTACTAGTTACAGAATGAACATGAATGAACATCTTAAGGTACGGTATGTTGAAAGATACAGTACAACTTACACGAAACATATCATATCTTGTGTAAAAGCTCAATCAGTGTTTCAACTGTGGAAAGACATCAATAAAACAGCTTGTAAACAATATGTCACGTAGCATTACATTTACCTCAGAAAAGTCATTCAGTGTCCACAGCTTTCTAGTTCCCTATGAACTCTTTCACTAAACATATGCATTATATTAGCCTATATATTAATTATGTTTTACTTAATTTGTTTTCATGATGGATTTATTTAAACATACATTAAATAATTAAGACATAACTGACAGGTTGTGACAGCCACTGTGTAAATGATTATATTTCAACAACAAATTAAACATAATTGTATAATTAGTTAATGCAAAAACTGCCTTATGTGCAATTTACATGTTTACATACAATTATTATTATTTGAGGGTTGATGGTTATATCTAAACCGAGGTAAGTTTCGAACCATCATTTTGTGTGTGTGTGTGTGTGTACCGTTACTCCCTTAGTAGAACGTACTTCTCAAAGTAAATAATAACTATAATAATAATAATAGCTCTTTTTTATTGTGCTGCACAAAAAATTCAAGGAATTCTAATTACATTTTAAAAGATTAATTAAATTGTTAAAGATTTATGCATTTACTTGGTTACCACCATTTTTGATAAATTTGTATTAAATCATAAATCACAGAATCCAGAAAAATTAAAACAGACAACACATAATTTCTAAAAAAATATATAAAATAATAACAAAATAGAATAAACCATTCTGTCACGATCACCCAAAATCCACCCTGGTCTACCACCTGCGTTCGTTCTTCAATCACTCATTCAATTTCATTCTCTGATTGTCGGGTGTTGTCTCTGTATATCGGTTGTGTGTTCCTACCAGTTCCTATCTGGATTCCCTGTGGATTATTAAAGACTTTGAACTTGCATCTTCTTCATCATTTGTATGTTTATTACAACCAAGTTGTGACACATTCCATAGGGCACTATATTGTTAAAATTTCAATTAAAAAAGTTGTTTGAATTCATTTGATTAGACATCCTTTTTGATTATTAAGATTTAATCAAACCATTAAAACAGAAGACACAGAATTATGGGAAAAAACAGATTTCATATAGGGCCCAGTGGTTGAGCCCTGGAAATGCACTTCCATCCTGTCCACGTAGCAACATGAGAGTAGGAAGGTGACAGAAATAAACCAAACTACAGGCACACTGTAATTGGCTAGCTGGTGAAAAGAGTCTTAAACAAAGGTGCGGTGACATTTAGAGGAGACCTTTGCTTACATCCAGCGCAATATTTTCAGCTGGAAAATGGACTCTGTGAAGTGGGAACAGCAGACGGAATATTGAAATCCAGACTGTTATGTTATGCCTCATTCATGAGAGGCCTTTTACGCGGTGGGGAACACGAGTAATGCCGGCACGCCACACATGACTGATTAAAGTCAAAATATCCATCGATGACTTCAAAGACACAGGGACAAGAACGAAGACAGAGTAATAGGAGCTGTACTACCATACGTCTGCCACACCACCGCTAATGGCTCTAAGATTCCTAGTCATTTTGCAGCATCAAAACGGCATCAACATTTTTCACAATTAATGTAGGACAGATCTTAATATAGAAGATAAACAGCAACAGCATGGCTGCGTTTGAGCCAGACAGAGTGAAAGATGCTGGGGGAGTGAAATGGAAAGCCCGTTGAAAGCCTCTCATGCTGGGGTGAATAAACACTCTCCCGCGTGCTCAGAGCCCTAAAGAGTCTGGTCCTATGAATAACCCATCTTGCTTCTTAGCTGCTCTGAAATTGCCTGAGATGAGGTAGTAGCATGTCTGTTTTTCTCAGGTCGGGTTTTCTATTTCGTCTTCTCCCAAAGGCACCTCGATGATCACGGCCGAAGAGACACATCAAAAATTCCACCAACTCACACAGGGTCGTTGGCAGCAGGAGAGGAGATTCTTTTTCTTCAGAAATCCCTCGACCAACAGCACACGCCTGAGTGCAGGATATGAAATGAAACAACCCACCACAGAAACATTGCTCAGACCATTTCAACACAATGTTCGCAACTCTACAAGCCTGCTGTGAAAACTTACAACCTATAGCACCATGGCCTCTAATGAAGAGTATGTGGACACCCATTTTGATATTTTTCCATCAACAGCAACTTCTGACCTCTCTCCAATGCTCTCTCTCCCCAGTCTATCACTTGGACATCAGGACTCAACAATAAAGATGGCCCACTGCGGTCTAGGGCCAGTGTGAGAGAGATTCAAGCCAGTTGACCGATCTGTCACCTGTCCTTTCAGGCCAAATTTTGAATGTACATTCATTAATCTTGATCACCCATTTTTATACCTTGCAAATGTAGGGTAATGATAATTGCAGAGACCAATGAAATCAAATATTTCTAGCAAATATAAAAACACATTGCTAAAACTAAATTTAGATTTTTTTTTTACTTCGACAGTGAGCACTAATTTTGGTTTATTGGATGCAAGACTGGTGTTCAATCCTGCTACATTTCTGCATTTCTGCAGAGTTTAGATCCAATCTTAATCCAACACACCTGAACCAGATAATCGGGGCTTTGGGGATCATTAAAAAATTACAGAGCAGAGCAAAATTACAGAAACTGTCAGAGCATGCTGGAACTAAATTCTGCAGAAAGGTTCTGCAGATCTCCAGAAGGATAGAGAAATTAAAATGTCCTGATAACAGAATAGGATATAGATTAATATATTATACAATGATTTGATTGTTTAGTATGTGGCGAAATAGAGAAGTTGCTCGGATTTTAAAACTGTTGTGTTTTTTTGTTACTGAAGTCAAACCTCTATCAGAGAGGTACAGGCAATTACAACAAAAGCTTTCATGCATGAAATCCTAGCTGGCTCTTATTGATAAATTTCCGAACACTTCCTAAGACTTTTCAAATTACCTCTCCCCTTATTAAAACTTCTCTCATACATTTTAATTTCAGTCAGAGTTCACTGGATGGAAGCCTACATGCACTTGAGAGGATAGCGGATGCCCACATGCGCAGACAGGTTTCATTTATCTCTCATAGTGGGGATGGAAGGTGCTTCATTATACAGAGAGAGAGAGAGAGAGAGAGAGGAAGAGAGACAGGGACAGAGTGAGAGAGATGCTAACACACACATTTTGAAAGGCTGAATCCGCTCTCCCCCTCTCACAAGCCATTTCTCCCAGCATGGATGAGTGCCATTCTCTTTCAACCCTCTGAAGGTCAGATAAAAACTGTTTTTGAAGTGTGCGAGACTGCAGAAATCTTCCTCAGAACATCCTCTAGGGGATAGGTTTCATTCCTAATCAAGCCGTAATGAGATCTTCTGTCTGAGGGAATAAATATTTTCCTCGAAACTAGGCCATTGCCCTCAGAACACATTTAACAAAGACTTGAGGATCTCAGAATGAGTGACATGCATTGTCAGATTTGGTGGGGTTTTTGGGCCACATGATTCCACTTGAACAGGTGGTTCTCAAACATTTCAGGCAAAGTATTACCTTCGATCCAATCAAAGCAACCAAGTACCTCCTAGCCAACAAGCAGCATCTAAAAACACACATTTAGGCATTTTGTAATCCAATTTAAAGACATTATTTTGGAAAACAAATATTAAAAAATATAGCAATCCAATTTAAACACACTAATATCCAGTAAACAATATTGGAGTAATTTAGTCTGTTGAATCTGATACCATCTGTTTAAAAGCGCTTGAACTGCTGTGTGCGCTTAAAACTGAGTGCTGAATAAGATTAAAAAACAAACTACTCTATAAAGCTTGCCTACAGAAATTCAAGCTCACAGACTTTAAAGGCAAACAGAATAATATTTTGTCCCTTTTCTTGATCATCAATTTTTGAGAATGTTACCTATTTAAATTCTGTGTTCAAATGAGTCTTTCAGATTAAAATCGTGGTTTATTATTTTATAATCATACTCCAAATTAAACAAAAATATATGAATTTGAATACAATAATACCTGGAGTGAAATATGTTTTCATAATGTTCATTTTATGAAATCATTCCACATACCACCTGAGGACACTGCCTACCAAGGTTTAAGAACTGGTCTACACTTTTCAAGTGAATAATTATAAGAGATTTTATGTGTATGCAAAGCAGGAAACGCAGACAAACATCTTCCCATGGCGTCATCATCATCTTATAAATTCATTCAGAGCAACTCTGAACATATTTACATGAAAATGCGTTTCCACAAAGGAGCATTTTAGTGCGTAAGCTCTCCATCTATGACTCTTCAGAGGCTTTTTTTTTGGTGATCATTTATCATCTGAAAAAAAAGAAAAGAAAGAAAATTAAAAGTATGTTAAATGCATCAAAAAATTTGCAGATTAACTACAATTATATGAGGCTGCAGTGAATAAATAGTGCTGAGAGACTGCACAGATGATTCTTCTCAACTCTACAGAGTAACTATGCATCATTATTTTGTTAAATTAAGTCCAGAAATTAAGTAAAAA
The DNA here is from genome assembly GCA_003731715.1 of Anabarilius grahami. Taxonomy (NCBI): domain Eukaryota; kingdom Metazoa; phylum Chordata; class Actinopteri; order Cypriniformes; family Xenocyprididae; genus Anabarilius; species Anabarilius grahami. Next base: position 1,031,537 of record RJVU01021200.1, on the reverse strand, counting down.
CATTTTTTTCTTCAACCAGGACTTCTAAAAATGTTTTCATTAGTGTGTGTTTGTGTGTGAAAAGATTGGGCAAGGAGTCATGAATTAAAAATGGCCCCTGTGAAATCTCAAACTAAGTAAATATATAAACTAATACATCTCAAGGAGTTCCTTCCCATCAGCACTTGAGGCCGGGGGTGGTCCTGGGTCTTCCAACACGGGACAGGTTAAGTGATTCTAGCACCGTACGGGTGCAAGTCAAGAGCAAACCACTTCCTGCACAGCAGAGAGAGAGGCAAAGCTCTGCGTTGAGGGGGGGATAATAACTTGTGTGCATTGAGTGTAGGAGACAGACTGCCTCCTGTGCATCTGGGCAGGCAAAACATGGATGAAAAGAGCAAACAAAAGCAGCTTTACTTTGATGTTGTCTCGAAATAAGTAAAGTGTCACACTAAGGCTAGTGTTTACCTGTGTGTTGGGACTCGTGTCATGGGTAATAAAGGAGATAATAAGAGATGCACAAGCTTCCAGAACAAATACAGCAGATGTGTTTTAGCAAGTAGCACCTGCTCGCAAAACAGCATTGTACAAGTATGGCATACTACGAGTCATAGAGAGAATGACAACTGAATTTCCAAACCTTATTATGAATCCATCAAATAATTTACTTCTCAAAGCACACGTTCACACCTCTGTGGCAGATGTTCTGTAACTACACCGCTGTGTTTAAAAGAAACATATCATGACTAACTAGAGACATTTTCAGTCAAACACAGGATCCCAAACAGATTGTGATTTGTTTTGTATAGATCATTTGCAATTGAGGCTTATTACCCTGCGAGCATTGTAGCGTTTATCTACTTAACAGAGTTGCTCCCAATTTATGCTGCTTTAACCTTGAAAGACTGTTTGATGCATTGGATAGTTATTGGTAAAAACTAATTAAACGTCCATGTTGGTGGCCTTGCACACATTCTAAACATTCTAGATGTGCCAGCTGTTTCAGAGGCATTACCTAACCTTCCTGCGTGGGAACGGTTATTTTCTGTGGCAGGAACAGCTAAGACTCAGCAGGGTGTCTAAGGTTGAGTTGAAAGAACATACAGTACACATACAGAACCTACACATTCATATATACAAAACAATACAGATTTTCCAGACTCATTAGCATTTAGAGGACAAAAGTGCTCAGTTATCATGCAGAAGTGGATTTTTTCTGAGGATAAGTGCAGCTAATAATATTTCAGGTGCAAGAAGTTCAGTGCACAGATAATGACTGTCTGTTCTAGATTCAAAAAGACTACTTGAAAATTAACCTTTATTTACGCATGCCACACTTTGGTGTTTGTTCATGACTTTTCTACACACGCATTTAATCTCTCCCTTGGTTACTCTGTTAAGCAAATAAGTATTAGAGTGTAACATTGCCCATCTACTTTTTCTCAGCAGCTTTGGTTACAGAAGTTTTTTTGCCATTCGTTTTTCCATATGAATTTAAAAAAAAGTCTTAGTTAAAGAGTCATGAATCAAACCAACCAGCTATGAGGTGAATCACAATATTACAAAACTTGATTTGAAGCAAAAAAAAGCGTTTGGACAAAAAGGCAAAGGTACAAGACTGTGTACTTAAAGGGAAAGTTCACCCAAAAATGAAAATTGTCATCATTTACTCAACCTCAACTAGTTGCAAACCTGTATGAATTTCTTTGTTCTGCTCAACACAAAGGAAGATATTTGGAAGAATGTCAGTAACTAAACAGATCTCACCCCTATTGACTACCATAGTAGGAAAAATACATACTGCATGACCTTATTCTACATTCTTAATCCTACCCAATACCTAAACTTAACAACTAACTTACTAACTATTTATAAGCAGTAAATTAAGAGTTTATTGAGGTAAAAGTCGTAGTTAATAGTGAATACATGTTCCCTATTCTAAAGTGTTACCTAAATTACATAGAGGAATAAAAAACTACTGATTAAAAGACATTATAAACAATATAATATGTGTTTATTGCGAAATATGCATATATAATAATATATTATACAAATAAGTAGTTTGAGAGTGCAGGGAATGTGACATCATTTGCAGTGCTTCATGGGAGTTGGTGGGCACTAAAGAGTTCTTTTGGCATGGTTTGCTTCTTTTGATTCTCTGTTTGGTTTCTCTGCATAATCATGAGTAATGTAACCAGGAATTACACTGCTGAAAATTATTATTTAAAAATAAGTTGAAATAATCTATGCTGTTAGCATCAAATAAAAACACAAAAACGACCTCATAGCTCACAGTAGGTCTGTCTTTATAAGGTTTATAAGTTACCATTCAAAATCAATTCCCCTATGGAGAAAATGAATGGGATCTCCGACACCCTACTGTTATACTCTATTGACCCTTCACTAAGCTTTGGGTTGGTTCCTGTTGCTCAGCCAGACAAGCTTTCCCGGAACATCCCCTAAGAATAAACTGGAGAATAATAAAAAGCTCATAAAAATTGATTATATATTTTGGACAATATCTGTAAAACTGATTAAAACTATCCAAAATACAGCTACAGAACATTAGGGAAGGGGAAAAGCCTAAGCAAAGGTTGAGGGCAACAGCTGCTTAGGTAGGATTGGCCAGTGTTGTTTTTATGACAGGTTTTACAAAGGGTCAATTGTTGATTTGCACAAATATGTATATTAGGGGTGTAATGGTTATCTCGATAAAATCGAGGCGTAGAGTTCTCCACCCACGGTTTGGCATGAACTTGGATCAATGGTTTGTTGAAAAAAATAAAAAATAAATAAATATAAGTAACAGGCTACTGCATTTTTCTGTTGATGGATACACATTCTGGCTTCCCAATACGTTACAAGAGTGATGATCAAAAAACTGTGGACAAAACAGTCACTCTATGTACACTTTGTTCAATAGGAGTGCCGTATACTCTAATATGGCCAGTCATTTACGCCGTCATCATGTCAACATGCCCGTCTTGGCGAGTATCCTAGCAAACATAGGTTATGTCTTAAGTGAACATAAACAATGGAGAAAGACAACGCATGTGTATCAATATTAGTATTTTGGATCCGTTCATTATGTCTTAAAATTACAGAAGCTTAATATTCCTGCTGTCTTTGTTTTAATTAAACAACAAAAGACAAGGAAATATTTTCTAACTTTAATAATGATTAATCTTTATTTAATTTATACAGTGAATATGTAATGTTATTTTACATTTGATTACTGTGGCGAGCAGGGCGGGCGAGAGCCGTGAGGGAACGGCGCGAGGCCGGTGACGCGAGTGTTAATGATCGTCACCTGTGAGGCGCACCGGCCTCGAGTCGTTCCCTCACGGCTCTCGCCCGCCCTGCTCGCCACAATTACTTTAATCAATTTCTGTACCTGAAACCTACTGTTAGATACTGTTAAATAACCTGAATAGCAAGAGAGTCCAGCCACCGACCAACACATGGGGAAGTCGGAGCAATCCCCAGGATTTGGCTGGGCTTCGGCAGAGGGGTATGGAGGTGCGGAAATTCACTCAACGGTTTTGTTTGAGGGCAGAGAGATTTAATCTCCCTGATTTGGTCCTCAGGGACATGTTTAATCAGTGTCTTGACGACCCCCTGCCGCAGTGGGAGATTTTACATTTACATTTACGCATTTGGCAGACGCTTTTATCCAAAGCGACTTACATTGCATTATACTATACATTTGTATCTTGAGTATGTGCAATCCCTGGGATCGAACCCATGACCTTGGCATTGCTAGTGCCATGCTCTAACCACTGAGCTACAGGAAAGATGGAGTTTGTGGGGAATTTAAGTTTCTGGAATTTCTCCAATTATCTGTATCTGTGTAAGAGTAGGTAGGTTCGATTACCTCCAGCACCACATCCAGCCCGTGAGTCCACTCCAGCCAGTGAGCCCGCTCCAGCCAGTGAGTCCGCTCCAGCCAGTGAGCCCGCTCCAGCTCGTGAGTCCGCTCCAGAGCCCACAGAGGAGGTGGGCACTGAGTCACCGCCTCACCCACGTAAAAGGAGGAAGAGGGGAAGGAAGGCTTCCTGCACCCCTCAAGGCCTGGAGGCCTTTTCAGAGTCCGCTACAGCCCCGCATGCGCATCTTTTCAGTCCCGTCATGGCCAGAAGGACTATTCTTATGTTCTATGTTCTGACTGTATTGCGGGTTTGGAGGATGCATTCAGGTTCCTTTGGTCGTGGACCAGTTTGCCAGCCTGAACCCGCTGTCGTTCCAGAGCAGGCCGCTGTCGTCCCAGAGCAGGCCGCTGTGGCCCCAGAGCAACCCGCTGTTGTCCTAGAACGGCCTGGTGCCGTCCGTCCTGCTGCCGCCGCCCAGGCCGTCTGACCTGCCGGCGCCCGCCTGGTCAGTTCCTCCAGCACCGCCCTGGCATTCAGCCAGGACCCCGACCTTCTTAGAGCCCCCGTGGTTTGTTTCTCCAGCTCCCCCCTGGGCTCCGGTTGGGGACTCTGGACCTGGCCCACCATCCCTCCCCCTGGTCCTCCTCCAGTCCACCTCCCTCCTGAGAGTTTTGTTTTTTTTGTTTTTGTCTTTTGGAGCGTCTGGTAGCCGCTCCTTAGAGAGGGGATACTGTCATGATCATTACGGGGAGTGCCCTTGTCTGCCACTAGAGGGCACTCCAATCTGGAATTTTGGTTTTCATCACTCGGAACTTCTTTTCCCATAACCCACTTCCAGGACTCATTATCCTTCATTGCACCAGCTGTTTTGAGTTTGTAATTAGTGTTCTGTCTATTTATACTCAGTTGTTTCTGTCTTTGTTGGTGGTTTGTTGTATTATGTTACGTGCACTTTTGTATCTCTGGCTTTCTGTTTTTGTGGACTGTTTCTGTGGAGCTTGACCCTTGCCTGTTTCCTGGATTACGTGTTTGGATTATCCCATTAAAGCTGCGCTTGGATCTTACCATCTTGTCTTTGTGCATTCCGTGACACCTTCACAGCTGTGGGGAGAAACAGTTCACCCAAAAATAAACATTAAACATTTATATAATTTTAACTCAGCCTCATGTTGTTCCGACCCAGCATGATTTTCTGCCTTTCGTGAAACACACAAAAAAGAAACGCCAATCAGAATGTCATGGATAAATATTATTTTAATACTTCTTTCTTATGTGCACATAATAATAATAATAATATCGATGTATCAATATTTAAGATTGATTTAGCATTAATACATGATAACTGCTTTAAATCAGAATTCTGATCATTGCCTATATCACCTGTAGTTTTGACAAAAAATATTTCCCACAGTTTTGATATTTGCTCAGATACTTCTGAGATACAGGGCACAGTTTGAACTTCTGTTGTGGTTCCAGCCATTCTGATCACAGCCTTGTGCCCATGTGGCAAATCTTTCAGACAGAGGGAGGTGTACGATCAGAGCCCTGTTTGTTCGCATTGCACCCCAAACCGTGCAGGCTCTCCCATCTCAGCTGGATGTTTTATCTTTTTGTCTGACTCTGATTTTGACCCAGACACAGGCAATTTTCTCCAGCTGGGACCCTCTGCTGTGCTTCCTAGGAGAGTAAGGTGTCTGTTTTTTGTGGCCCGCTAAATTGTCGTCAGCATTCAGGGCTTTGGAGACTTGCTTTGCTGGTTCAAACACGGGTAGACACTTGGACACCACTGATCAGAAAAAAATGGTATAGTGATTTTGAAGTTTTTTGATGTTTTTGTGGCTTTTTTGGATACATTTGACTGTATGAATGTGCATTGTATAATTTCTCCATCAAAGAATGGAGCTACAGTGGTGTTGTCTAGGCCTGTTAGTCCAATTGCACAAACATTGTACAATTTCAGTCAGACTAAAGCACTTGCATGACATTTTTTGACAGATTATTGAGAAGTGCAGGTATGATGTAAATTTGGAGGCCAAAAAGTGGTTTCATTGTCCCAATAGGTTTAAATGGTTTAAATTTGAATTGGGGTTTCATGAGTTCACACAGGCAGGTGGGCCCTACTGGCTAACAATGCGGATCTACATGATTTGGGACACCCGTTTGGGACGGCTCACGCCGCTTGACGGACGGGTAAGCCTTGCTGGCCGGAGAAAGAGAAAACATGGATTTGGACTGGAGAATTCATTTTGTTTAGTTTTTTTGCTGGAATGCCTGATTGTCAGAAAACAGATTTAAGGTGTTTTTTGAATCAAAAGCATGTAACGGGTTGGTTGGAGTCATCTATGAATAGAGGGGAGAGCCCACGTAGCCTCCAACGGGAGCAGCTCACAGTGTCGGGCAAGTAGGCCCTACCGGCCGATGCCAGGTATCCATTTAAAGGCAGGAACACACCAAGCCGACGGTCGGCCATCGGGCAGTTTTTGTTCGTCGGCCGACTAAGTTTTCTCAGTGTGTTCCGCGCTGTCGGCTGAAGTTGGTCTTCGACAGCTTTTTTTTCATTTCAATTGTCTACAGATTTTTTTTTGGAGGCCGTGGTACATTATAAAATTAGCCCAAAAAACGCACTACTGCTCACTGACATGCTCATATTTGACGGCGATCTGGGGCTTTTGTCTTAGACCTTGGAAATCTGTCTGCAACAGCAAAATCCAGCCAAAATTTTTGTAGTGTGAGCCCACCATTGGTAGTGGTGACGTTGAAGTTGTGGGACCATGGTGTAGTTCGTTTATAGCCTACCTTTAGCTTTTTACTTCTAGCAGCTGCATTTAGGCTTCAAAATTCATAAAAATAGTGTTCATCTGTCAAAATTATTATTATTTAAGTATCATAAACTTTTGTTGATCACAAAGCTTGTTTTTTGCGATAATCCAAAAGCCTATGGAAAAATCCTTTTTTTTTCCGAGAGAACCAGTGTGGTGCTAACTGCCTGTTGGCCAACAAAGTGATGTCATTCCTGCACCACTCTTTTGTTTTAATGCAACTAAAATGAATTTATAAAGTGCATGTTGCTATGTCATCATAAAAAAAAAACTTCTCTGTGCATTAAGATTGGATAGCAGAAAGTATTTTAACAGTGGAAAAATTACACACATCATCTTTAACAAAGGGGGAAAAAAGGATTTGCCTCTGTCTAATGTGTTCAGTCTGTGACTCCCAAAACCTTATGATAGGACATTAGCAATAACCACCCACAATGCCCTGTGGCGTGAGATTTCCTGATCAGCTTTTGGGACAATCTAATGAGACTAATTAAGCTTCGAGTATTTAATTAGATCATTCAACGTCCCCTACAAAAGTAGTCAGTTATATGATATAACTGTCAAGGACATGAAGGACAGAGTGGACTTTAGTATGCGTTGTGTAAAGAGGACAGCATATACCTAGCTCGGTTAATCGTGCATTCAGTGCCGCCGCTTGGGAAACTGGCATCCTCTGAAGCCTCTCCTCTGTGAACGCTCCCTGGGGTATCCTCTCGGCATGATGAAAGGAGAGCTGTCCAGAAGCAGACAGATGTCCGACCGAGTTTCTCAGCAAGGAATTGTTAGATAGCGCTCTCCGTTTAACATATACATGGATCAAACGCAATCCAAAATGGTTTGCCAAAGTTCTGCTCCGCATCCCTTTGATGACTTCTTGTGGCACACATCCAGTGAAAAACATCCAGGCATCGAAGTTCAAGGCTGAAACAGTGAGTTGTCCCGGTCTAGAAGTCAGCTTAATGAAATTAACATGTGGCTGTGAACCATGACAGACGGCTCTATTTAAAAAATGAGTAGGGCTGAGGTCGTAAAAAACAGACTTTTTGTTGGAACGCCAGAACCGATTTACAATTTACAGACAAATAGCTTGATATAACAGAAAGCCTGGCATTTATGTTCTTTAGTAGATCACAATTGGTTTTCTTTCAGGACTCAACTTTTAAGTTAGACATTTAGACATCAAGTGGAAACCAAGCACAGTACAAGAGCTTTCAAATATTGAAATTTATTAAAATTGTAAAGAACTGGCCAAGCAATATGCAAAAATGTTTGGTTTTTAAATGTCATTTCATCCTCTTGGCAGCCAATAATTCACTGCACAAAAGTGAAAGATACATTTATGATGAATTATTAATAACAAAGGAAATGGGAAATGTTTTCTAAGTTGATAAGCCTTGCTATCATAACCATGCACAGATATATATGTTTATATGATAAACATATAAACATGTATTTTATTATTTGCATTTAGCAAATGTCCTTGCTCTTCATGACAGAACAGACCTGTGGCCCATTTTTGGGTCTTGGCCCACCAGTTGAGAACAACTGTTCTGTTCTTCTAACAATAGAAGGACAATCCATGTCCTCAGCCATCTGACAGCATTCTCAGTTCAAGATTATTTTCACACATACACTATCATACTCACATATACACAGTGGCAACAAAGGCATCGGGTCTCCTCTTTGAGGATTGTGATTTTCTAGTCTGTTTCAGAGCATGCACCCAGAGGAAAAGAAAGGTCAACGGAGGCTAGGGGTTTCTGGTAAACCATGGTTGTTAACAGCATCTGAGAACTTGTATTTTGTCTGAAGGTTATGTGAGGAGATGCACAATCCAAACACACATTTGAAATTCTTTTTGAGCTTACGGGGTCTTTAATCATTCATTTAATTTTTGTAAGGCTGCACAGGAAATTAATTCAACATCATTGTGCAAGTATGAGCTTGTCAAAAGTAAACATTTTCCCTGAAAATCCCACCAATGCTAAAAGCCCTTTGGTAACCCACGGAAACCGATCTCCTCTGTGACAACTGGAATAAATGGTTCTGGATTCCAAGGGGTTTTCTTTTATTTCCTCTGTTCTCAGGTGCCAAGGGACTAGGAAATTGGGGTCAACATGTATTACCACCCCTCGAGCAAGTACTTTAAGAAAAGTGTATTATTTAGGAACACTACAGCAGGGCTCTCTGAACCAGTTTTCTTAATCTCTAGCTCTGAGGTTACCAGTTCATTAGTCTCTAGAGATTTGAACAGCAGAATAGTTTCTGCCCTTTAGCTTCGATTCTAAATTGTTAGTTCAGATAATTCACTAACCCTTACGTAAGGGGTAAGTACTGTCTGTTTACCCTCTTCCTTTTGCCTGACTTCCCATTATGGTCTCTTGAAGTATATCTTCGTCTTTATTGCAGTGTACGTGATTAGCTGAACAGACTGTACCGAGCCAACAGCGAACTTTTGCCCTGCAGATAATGTGCTATATGTGTACTGCACGCTTACTGTAGCATACAAATAATTAAAACAGTTGGCAAGACTGATGCAGGCATAGGATGTGTAAACTATACAAGATAATTAGAATACCAATGCTTTGGGCGAATATAGCCACACTAATTAAATACAGTGTTATCAGTTGGAGAAGGAATGGGGGTCCCTTTAGGGACAATTAAGAAAATGAATGGAAACTGGCTGTGAAATGTCACAGATATTGAACATATATTCAATCAGAAAAAAATAAAATAAAATGACCAGCCGTATTGCAGGATTATGACTGAGAAGAGGTAGGGAAAAAAGAGGGCAGAGAATGTGTTTTGTATTTAATTAAGTGCTTGTGTCTCATTAAATTGCTCTTCTTTGTCTTTCCTGATATTCTAAATCCCAAGGCCTTTCCAGACTCCAGATCAGGGAAGCTGGAGAAATTAACCTCACTTTCCCAAAGGAAAGTGTCCTCGGGGATATCATCTGTTCAGTAAGTACTAAAAGCAAACAGCCACACAGAGGCATATACATAAACACACACACATACATATTCCTAGGAGGCTAATTGCATAGGTTAAGAAACTCTCGTCGCTAAGATACACACTATTATATAACATAAAAGCTCATTTCAAGATGGGAAAGAACAGAAGCTTGTCTTTGCTGATGAATATTACCATAAATGTACATTTTGTACTTCTTTGAGGTTAAGTAATACCATGAAATTGATGATGATGTTTAGTTCTTAGTTCAAGCTATTTCTGTTTGACAATTAAACAAAATGATTTGAAACAGTAATTGGCAGGTTACAATGCTCTTTCAAATGAACTAAGCCTAAAACCTTTGCACAGATGTCTGTATTATCTTTGACTTCAGGTTTTAAGGTTATCTATATGTCTAACTGAACAACTTGCTCTCTCAGCAAAGTGCTTGTTTCCAACACTACTAATGCTTCCCAAAAATCCTTTTTTTTGCTGTGGATTGTAAAACTGTCAAATGAAATTGAAAACTTAATTGACTAGGCTTTCCTCAGGCTTCCTAGTGAAATTCATCTTTGTGCATGGCAGATGTATTTGAAGTGAAAATTGCTGTGACCTCTGTGCATACTAATGGTGTGCGTGCTTTGTCTTTCACATGGTGAGAGTGCCAGATGGGATGATGCTGGGATAACATGTTTAAGCTCATAATTTTGATGTGCTATCAGCTAAAGTGCCCAGTCAATCTATCTTTTGTTGGTTTCTGTAGATATGGATACTTGTGCTAAATTATGCACAATGTTTGCATAATGCATAAAATCAGCATAGTTTATTGGCTTTTCAAAAATGCACCAAAATATGAGTCAGCACAAAATGGATCACGATAAACAAACAAACTGAAAATGGATCATCTGTTTTTTAAGTAGCCATTTCCATTACAAGTAAAAAAAAAATCATTCTGTCACGTTCATTCAGGAGACTTTGTCTTAAAGGGATATTTCACCCAAAAATGGAAATTCTGTCATCAATTACTCACCATCATATTGTGAATAAAAGCCTAAATTAAATCTGTTCATCATATCCATCTCATTGTTCATGTAAGAACGGGTGCGGCCATTTGTAAATCTCATACGCTTCCAGTTATTTTTAGCTGAACAAAACACCTTTCTTACCATATTATATTAATGTATTAATGTAACTATTTAGTGCATATAGTTTTATGCCCCGTTCACACCAAGAACGATAACTATATTTGCATCCACACCAATGAACGATGACTGTCTGTTTATTCTAAGATCACACGCTGTGGTTTCAAAGTGTTTATAACTTTTTTGCTGTTCTTGTTGCATTTACACGACTTTACCCGACAGATGTCCTCAGCATGCTATGTTTAGAGTGAATAGTAAATGTAATCAATCTAATCTAACAGTGAATTTAGCAGACAAAGTCAATATAGTGGAAGAAAAACAACACATACAGTTTTTCACTGCATCTTCAAAGGAAGCAAGACAATGTTGTCGAAACTAGTGCTGGATACCTGAGGTAATTTTATGTTACACTGTTTGCTAGTCTGGCATGATCTCATCGTTAATACTTCTCAGTCTCACCATTTATTCTGAGGGTATGACAGATTGTTTTGCATATATCCATTTTCTATAAAGTATCCTTGAAAAGGGGGTTTGACTTGTCAAACTGTGCTGGCTTTTTCTGGACCTCAGTGATTAACTTCTCTGCAATGTCATCTGCCATTTAAAAAAATGCGCGAACCCTTAAATTAGAATGGATTGTGATTGGCTGTCAGTGTTTTATTGTTCAACAGCTGGACAAAAATCATTCTGAAAGTGATCCCAACTATATTGTTTCTCTGTATCGTTATCGTTATAGCTGTGGTGGGGACAGTGCTATTCTTACATATTTAGAATGATTTTTAAAACTTTATCTTTATTGTTATCTTTATAGATATCATTCTTGGTGTGAATGGGCCTTTACTCTTTAGTGATATTCTTCTCAGTATTTCCCTATAGTGGCTAATTAATCAGAAGTCTTGCATATTCACAAAACATAGCTTACTTCCACATTCAAATCTTACAGTCTCTCACTTTCGCTAAAATGGATAAGAATCTGAATCTCTCTAGAATCTGAAGTCCCACCCCTCCTATATAAACAGACACTGAAGCTGCAGCTCTGAATGCTTTTCGCGTTATGCTGCATTCACACGGGGCGTCGGCATCAACGCTTGACAGAGGGCGTGTCTGAAGCTTGGTGCTGACTCGACCTTCATAGTGACAACTGCCAATCACATTACTTTCTGCTGTTGCATGAATGCAATTGGCTAGCGTCTGCACTAGGGTATTTGCATAAGGTGATATGATTGGCTGATACTCGCATTGGTGCTTGAAAAGTTGAGAAATTTTCAACTTCTGCAGCGAGCAACGCGAGTGAAGCAATTCAAACAATTCAGTTTGGCAATGCATGATGTCACCCATTCAAAGCAAGTGTGTCACACGAGTCCTGAAAAGTGAAGCCAAAGCGCCTCGATCGCCCCCAGGTGGCTGGAAGCAGTATAGGTCATAAACCCCGCCCTCTCCATCAAATGTAATGGGACCAAAACAAACTAAACAATCAAATTACACTTCAAACATTTTTTACCAAAGAAGTTTTCTGTCATTTTCTGTCACAGACTCGGGCTCCAAGTTCACAGTGCGCAGACTCGAGACTCAAGATGTCAGCTCCATATTGGCTCACTGGCGGCTTCAGTTACTACAATGGAAGAGAGTGAAAGTGCGTCGTCTATTTTTTTTACAGTCTATGATTCAAAGTAAATGAGAGCGTTAACGCCGACGATCCGTGTGAATGCAGCGTTAGTGTCACGTGAATTGACGCAGCGCGAGCACAATCTGCTCTGCTCCGGTCCAGAAACACAAGAGCACAGAGTGGATCATATGTCAGCACAGACCACATTTGAATTCTGCAAAGATTGCTGTATTTTAAAGCGATATGGAAGAGATCAGGAGGAGAAGCGGCTAAAGATTAGAAGGAAACTAAAGCTTTACCGAGCTCAATGGCTTTGGCCGAGCTGTGATATAAACAAAAGTCTATTTGCTATTTAATAAAAGGGGCGGAGCTGTTCAATAAGTCCCACCCTGTTTCAGTTGAAATTACGTCAACACATTGAATAATGCTGCACGTTCCAAGTTACTTCAGTGGGCCTTTAAAAGGTACATAACAGTTTCTGCCAATCTCATGTTAATCTTGAGTACCTATAGAGTAGTATAGCATCCTTCATATTTTCGAAGAGTCTTTAGTTTGATCAGATTTATAAAAGACAGATACGATGTACCAAGACTTTCCGAAAACAGCCGAACTCCTGGAGGTGTGCCGTGGGCGAAGCTAAACAGTGACAAGCACGCAAAGCTTTTGTGTAGCGATCGTCTGCAAGCTATCAATGGTCAGCTAAACAAATGTATTTAAACACACAATTAACACCATCATATTATCCCTGGATAACTTTTGAATCACTTTAATGAATATAGCGTATAGTGAATAGTGAATAATGAATTTATGAATTCACTACATTTGTGTTGTTTACATTATATGCACTTAGGCGCCTATTGCCAACAAATTTGATGCAGTTTTATTTACCACCTGCGGTTCTGACTCATGACTGGGATCATTATCACTGTGAGATCTTTCGGCTTCAAACGATCTGTAAATACAGCGTAGAACTGGGCCTTATTTATAAAACCATTAGCGCCGATCATGAGGGCTCGAGCAGTCATGGAAAAACACAAGATATTCTCCATTTATTTTAACCAATAAAATATTGATTGCAACTATCACACATGACATTGTACTTATTTTGATAGTTAATTTAAGGTGGTTTCTATGGTTATTTTAATGACAAATATCGAGAGCGCATCAATGTAATGCATGAGCACAAATCTCTCAGCTCCACTTAACTCTGGGTTCTTTGGGAAGCAAGGTTATCTTTCCCTCAGAACCAAAAACACACTTCTTTCGTGACATTGTTGATTTAGTAGTCTAAAAACTAAGTGACTAATCTTTCTCGAGCAAGTCCTGTGCAGGGCTGCCGACGACTTCCGTAAAACCGAACAAAGCGCATTGATGGGTGTGCTCTTGCTCTCTCACTCTGGTCGATGTGTGTACGCGCGCTCTTCTGAGAGAAGTACCCGTACAAGGAATTCCGCCCTTTATTACGTAATAAGGGGCCATGCTCGAAAAAAACTGTCCGAAGTCTGTGAGAAATCTGAAGAGTATTTTTGGCACAGAAATACTCCGTTATACGTCCAACTCATTTTTTGAAACTTTGGCCATGTTTAGCATGAGAATCCAAACTCTTTAACAGTGTGAATAAGTCAGAATACATGAAATAGCATTAGACCACCCCCTTTAAAAATATCTTCATTTGTGTCTTGAAGATAAATGAAAGTCTTATGGATTTGGAACGACATGAGATTGTGTAATTCATGACAGAATTTTCAATCATTTTAAAAATGACTATTCTGTCAACATTTACTCACCTTCATGTTGTTCCAAACCTGTATGACTTTCTTTCTCCAAATGTTTTATGAAAGTTTTTTTTCTTTTTTTTTTTTCCTAAACAAAGTATCTGATTTCTAATCTAATGTAAAACAGATGGAGTGGGCACATTGACTTCAGCACAGGTGTGGGAGGTACACTATTCATTACAGGATAATGTGTCTTCTGTGAAATCAGGAGTTTGATCCAGATCCATTTGAATGTTTCCCGGAAATAAACGTGCCATTACTCATGCCGCATCACTGCGCAAGCATCCCCATGGTAACAGGCATGCTATAGCACCCTTCTCTTCTCTTCTCTTCTCTTCTCTTCTCTTCTCTTCTCTTCTCTTCTCTTCTCTTCTCTTCTCTTCTCTTCTCTTCTCTTCTGCTCCTGTGTTTTCTCTTCATGTGGCAGTTCAAGGTGGTGGTATATTGGGAGGCTAGAAAAAAAAGTTTAGAGCCAGTAGACCAAAATGCTCTTAAACCTGTTGCTAGGGCAACTGCTCATGACTGCAGAGCTGACAAAGCAGGATGCAGAAATGTCTTGTTTAAATATGGCTGAGCACATATTCTATGGATCACAATGCATCAGTGTCAGAAATTAACAGCCTCCAGAATTGATTGTCAAGGCCATAAGTGATATATAGTTCACCCAGAAATGGGTAAATTATCATTTACTCACCCTCATGTGACCTTTTATATTATGCAGAAGTATAAACTGTAGGCAGGTTTGGTACAACATGAGGATGAATGACAGAATCTTTACTTTTAAGTAAACTACTCTTCTTAAGGAAAATTAAGTTTTCTTAATTAAACATCATTTCATTTACTTAATGAAACAGTGTTGATTTAATCACGTTCAAAAAAACTGAAATCATTTAAGCAGGTCTTTTGTCTAAAGAAAATTTTTTTTTTAAGGTGGATTACATTTTAGATCAGTTTACCTTAAAAATATTTTGTCATTGCACTTAATGAATTAAAGGGTTCCGAAAATGTTGCAGGGGATAATTATAAACAGATGTTTAGGAAATTTTTGGGGTGGTTTTTAGACCCTTCAGATTTTAGATGGCAGATAAAAATAGAGTAATTCACTACTCTATTTTTTTTTATTTTTTTATATCTAGAGCATTTTTCTCCCAAGCCCAGTTTAATTTCTGACCCTGCTGTGCATGTACCAGTTTTAGATGTATGCGCATTGAAGATCTGAGTGTATCTAAAAGACTAATGTGAATGTTGACGTGCCTGTAAAATTCTGTTAACCTCTCTGTCTATGCTTTCATCAAAGCTTTTCTTACTCTGAGGAATCATAATAACAGAGAGAGCTGAGGTTGAAGTGAACGGTCAACCTTGACAATGACCCCTTTTTCCAGCACTGTCTCTCTGTAGTCCTGTAAAAAAAAAAAAAAAGACTCACATTCTCTGTCTCTCTGTGAGGAAGGATCTCTAAACCATTACAGGAAAAAGCCATATAAACTTCTGGAGGCTCTCCATTTCTTCATTTTACGTATTTATGTAGCGACAAACATTTTATTTATGCATTTCCTCTGTATAATATATATGCAGGAAGGCACCATAATGTTCATAAGCTTGATCAGCAAGAAAAAAACGGACTTGTGTGACGACACATCTAGCTAAATCATAAAGCCGAGCTGTGCTCTTACAGCATAAACAATTGATTGGCACATAAAACAGTGCATTAAGTGAAATGTGCACAATACAAAAACTTGTAGATCATCACAGAGCGACTCTACAATGGGTTTTGAAATTCTCTTAACATTAAAATGTGACATTAGAGTATAAAGTTCTCAGTGAGGTATAAAGAGCTCATGAGTGCTCTGTCAAAGTAACTGATCAACACTGCTCTCATAAAAGCCGTCTCATTTGACAAACTCTTCCAGCTGAAACAATGAACTATTTTCTGAATATTGCCTGTGCGGGTTCAACCAAGAGTCTTATGACAGTCACAACACTCAGATATATGCAATAAAAATAACTGCAAAGAGGTTTTTCTGAGCAGTCAGTGATTAAAGATGCCCTTTCTACAGCATAAAGGATGATGCAATCTAACCTAAACAATAATGTTAATGCCTTTTATAAGCAAAAATGTCAATTTTCCCTTGGCTGTCATGAACAGTGACTAATCTTTACAGCCATGGATTGCCCTAAATTAAATGCATCACATCTGAGTTGTGGTCATGTGACATCATGAACTCACTGCAGCCTTAAATGTCTCTGTCCCATCATATTTCACATATGTATACATTTAAAGGGGATGTTAAACATGATGTCCTTCGGAAGGGTCACGTACATTAGTGTATATATTGTACATTCTCACTGGCTTCTCTGTGATTTAGTGTGAAAGGCGCCTCTTGTATAGACTCTTCGGGAGAACAAGGTGATAAAAGGGAGGTTCCTTTAACAGTGATTAGCAGCAGGGCTAGATTGCTTCAATTAGCGTGTAATCGTTTCTGACATTAGAGGTGAATGGCCTGACGCCTGAACGATTCTCAAATACCATCACCCTCCGTCCCCTTCTGAATATCAATGATTATCATCATGGTCATGGTCCTCACTCCTCCAGTGTCTTCCTTCAGGATATTTCTGTCCTTTTTGATGGCAGGATCATATCTTTGCATGTCACTTACATCACTTCACTTGTGTCATTTGCAGAATCGTTTCAATGCTGCCCTTCAAGAAACTCTTCTGATTCATCAAAAACGGATGTCAGCTTTTTGACAATTTAAAGGTCAGCAAACTGCACATGGCTCCTGGATTCTGCAGCAAAAAGGACAGTAATATGGGATATAAGGTGAAAAAAGTTTGAAATATTTGAATCACCCTGATATTTTAAGTTATCATAACAGCATGATATTTTCACAAAAGTTCTGAGAAATATAAATGCCTCATCTGGGCATTTTTCTAATTTAATGCAACATTTTTCTTTTGCATTATATTACTGGCATGACAATTTGAGTGAAAGGTTGAATTAAGAAAAATTAACATGAATTTTAAAATATCTAAGCATTTGATTCCTTTTTCTTGAATAACAGCATAATAATAATAAATAAAATATTTTTTTCTATTTTAAAAATGTAATTTAATTCCTGTGTATTTATTTCTGTGATGGCAAAGCTGAATTTTCAGTGTCATTACTCCAGTCTTCAGTGTCACATGTTCCTTCAGAAATTATTCTACTATGCTGATTTGCTGCACAAGAAACATTTTTTTTTTTTCAATGTTGAAAATAGCTGTTGCTAAACATTTTTTTGTGTGGAAACAATGATACCATTCAAACAATTATGGTAAGATTTACAAAAAAGAGAGAAATTACTTTTATTCATCAAGGTGACAGTAAAGACATTCATAATGTTACAAAAGATTTCTATTTAATAAATGCTTTAATAAATGCAATACATACATTTAATAAATGCGAATAAATGCTTTTCATTGACCTTTCTATTCATCAAATAATCCTGAAAAAAATCTCCATTTCCACAAAAATGTTAAGCAGCAAAACTTTTTTCAAGAAGAAGAAGAACTGCAAATCAGGATCTGAATGATCATGTGACACTGAAGACTGGAGTAATGATACTGAAAATACAGCTTTGCCATCACAGAAATAAATTTCATTTTTAAATATATTCAAATATATATTAATGTGTAATAATATTTAAGCATTATTATTGTTTTGATTAAATGCAGCCTTGGTGAGCATAAAATATTCATTTCAAAAACATAAAAAATTTGTAATGTTAACTTTTGACAGGTACTATATTTATACAATTTAATCAAAATTTGTTTTTAAATGTTAAAGCTGCAGTACGTAACTTTTTTTTGGTTAAAAATTATCCAAAATCAATTTTTGAGCAAGTACACAACCAGGCAGTGTTCAAAACTATCTCCTTATATTAGCTCGATTCACAACGTTAAGCTTGTAATAATGTTTCATAATAAGAGCGACCTGGTGGATTTCCACAGGAAATTCGAGCATGCAGCCATTCGTCTTTGCGTCATTACGTCACGTCTGTAAACAGAAAGGAAGGAGTACCAGCTAGTCGGTTTTATCATGTGAGGATGCTACTGGTAGCAGATCATTTATAGCCTGTTCTCACAGCAGCTGAAATAATTAAAAGTATCATTTTGATGGCAGATTGTAATCCAGAAATGTCCAAATAACAATCATCAGTGACAACTGGAGATTTAGTCAAAAAGCAAAAGACATCGGACTGCGGATTGAAATCTACAAGTAACACTAATACACACTAAATACATAGTCACGCAATGCTGATGTTGTTAACATTAACAATTTGAGAACAAAGTATAACAGTAATAATAATTTGCACGGTTTGGCGTGATCCGAGCTAAGCGATTGTTAGATTTAATCAACATTGGCAGCGTGATTTATTTTAGGCCTAATGCTTTTTTCCTCAGTTGGTCAGAACAAAAGTAGCAGAAATGTTACTTACTTATTCAGATTACGTTTTCCAGTGAAAATTCTCATATTGGTCATACTTAAGTTTCAAGACATAGAATCTATGATTCTGAAGTACAGTATCCACACCGGTGTAGTGATTGACAGCAAACATTAGATTCATCCTCGCTGAGGAGTTGTGACGATGCACAACGCTCGTAACGATAACAATTCCGCATATGACTGCAATCGCAGGTTTCAAACAGAGATGGCGACAAAGAGGAAAAATGCCGGACTGCCGCTTTAAGATGATATATTACATTTAATTTAGCAATGACATTTATATCATAATCTCATGAATTTTTGGAAATCCTGCTTTTATACAAATTACCTCAAAGCATTGGTGTAGTTGTATGTCCAATTGGAGATCTTTGATAGAGCCATAAGGCAATAGATAAAAAAAAGTAATCTCTCAAATAATTTATTCCAGCATAATCTAATAAACTGAATAAAAAAAATGTCTTCTTTAAGAGGAGCTATACATGTACATTATACACACATAGGGTTTCTTAGTGAACATGATTTGGATTCAATTCAATCTGTCAGATTGGCCCTCAAAATTAGAATTACCTACTCTGAGACAGATCTGTCAGCATCTCTGATGGTTGAAACTCGCCTTTTTGGTCTTCCTCCAGGCATTTTAATTGTTCTCTACTCATTTGACCTCTCATCTTGCTCTTTAGAATCTTAACATTTTTGTTCTATTTTGCCAAAACCAAGATTCTGATTTTGCTCAATAATAGTGATCAACAAAACTATGAAATAATACAAATAGAACTGCTTCTTTAAAGTTGCCACTATTTGTCTAGATTACAGCTAAATAAATACACAAATACAGAAATGATTTTTAAGCATCTCAAGTTTTTTAAAGATCATAAGGAACATAAATTCAGTCAAGTGTGTCCAGACTTGACTGGTGCTCAAAAGCATTTCAGTAATCTGAATAACATAATAATGTGATACTATGTTAATAAGATAGCTAGACAATAACATCTGTGTATCTCTTTAATTTTAAAAGTAGACAGCGAGTCTTTAGAGACAGAAGGCGTCTTAGTTTAATTGCTTGTTCACTGTCAGAGTACTTCTGTTCTGTTGTACAGCAAACACTTGTGGCTTCATTGTAATATGGTGCTGGGTCCAGCTTTATCTTTATGTGTTTGATCTCTGTGCTCCAAGCGTCTTAGAACCATGATTAAATCTCAGAACAGATTAAGATGCACACTGCGACGATAACTGTAAATTATTATTTTACTTCCCAGTTATTAAAACCCAGCTGTGCGGCCCATGTATTACTCAGGGAGTCAGTGTGGTTTTTGATTAGAGTCTGGTGAGTGATGGATGACTTCAGCACTGATGAGGTCTATTACTTTCACATGACTTTGTATCTCCCTGTGGTCAGTTGCTGGGTGGTAAAGTTGTTCTGATATATATCTCTGTTTTTATGAGGATGAACACAGGCGAATGGAACCCAGCTAGAGCCTCTGAAGTACCAAGATGAATCAGTAATAGATCCAGCAGTTTCATTCAGAGCTGTATGACAGCAAAAAGCCTTCATTTTCTCTCTCTTATACTTTTCTTGCTTACTTTTTCCACAGAATCCTTTCTTGCAATACCTTGACCTTTTGTTTCTGTTTGTCATGTTGATTGTAGACATTGGGATTATTGGTGTGTGTGTGTGTGTGTGTGTGTGTGTGTGTACTCACAGGTCTTTGTTCCTGCTGAGCTTAACATTAGTCTAGCATCTTCAAAATCTTGTATTATATCTTCCCACGCAAACTTGAGATAATCCTATAATCCCTATTCATTGAATACACTCACCTCATCACATCTGCTGTGTGAAGTGTAGTAGATGCCCACACTTGTTTGCTTGTATCTTTTTGTCTCTTACTGAGTCACTTCAAATGGCTGGAAACAGAGTCCAAGACATATATTTCGTATCGGCCATTAAACTTTATATAATTGCTTTTTTTTTCTTGTATATTATTGGCAAACAGCGCAGATTATTGTGTCAATCACAGCATTGTTTGCAAAATGAACCTGTCTCTATCTCTAGGTGAAACCATGCGTGTCATAAAAATGTGGACACATCCTGATTATGTTCAGTATTTTCATTTTGGTGACTATAAAGCGAGGAATGTACCACATACACTATATTGCCAAAAGTTTTGGGACGCCTGCCTTTACGTGCACATGAACTTTAATGACATCCCATTCTTAATACATCGAGTTTAAAATGGAGATGACCCACCCTTTGCAGCTATAACAGCCTCAACTCTTCTGGGAAGGCTTTCCACAAAGGTTTAGGAGTGTGTTTATGGGAATTGTTGACCATTCTTCTAGAAGCGCATTTGTGAGGTCAGGCAGTGATGTTGGCGAGAAGGCCTGGCTCTCAGTCTCCGCTCTAATTCATCCCAAAGGTGATCTATCAGGTTGAGATCAGGACCAGTCAAGTTCCTCCACACCAAACTCGCTCATCCATGTCTTTATGGACCTTGCTTTGTGCACTGGTGCGCAGACATGTTGGAACAGGAAGGGGCCATCCCCAAACTATTCCCACAAAGTTGGGAGCATGAAATTGTCCAAAATGTCTTGGTATGCTGAAGCATTAAGAGTTCCTTTCACTGGAACTAAGGGGCCAAGCCCAACCCCTGAAAAACAACCCCACACCATAATCCCCCCTCCACCAAATGTTACACTTGGCACAACGCAGTCAGGCAAGTACCGTTCTGCTGGCATCCGCCAAACCCAGACTCGTCCATCGGATTGCCAGACAGAGAAGCGTGATTCGTCACTCCAGAGAACACGTCTCCACTGCTCTAGAGTCCAGTGGCAGCGTGCTTTACACCACTGCATCCAACATTTTGCATTGCACTTGGTGATGTAAGGCTTGGATGCAGCTGCTCGGCCATGGAAACCCATTCCATGAAGCTCTCTACGCACTGTTCTTGAGCTAATCTGAAGGCCACACGAAGTTTGGAGGTCTGTGACTATTGAGTCTGCAGAAAGTTGGTGACTTCTGCGCACTGTGCGCCTCAGCATGCCCTCTGTGATGCTCTGTGATTTTACGTGGCTTACCACTTCGTGGCTGAGTTGCTGTTGTTCCCAATTGCTTCCACTTTGTTATGATACCACTAACAGTTGACCGTGGAATATTTAGTAGTGAGGAAATTTCACGAATGGACTTATTACACAGGTGGCAACCTATCGCGGTACCACTCTTGAATTCACTGAGCTCCTGAGAGTGACCCATTCTTTCACAAAAGTTTGTAGAAGCAGTCTGCATGCCTAGATGCTTAATTTTTTAAACCTGTGGCCATGGAAGTGATTGGAACACCTGAATTCAATGATTTGGAGGGGTGTCCCAATACTTTTGGCAATATAGTGTATGTTGCCACATGGAGGTCTGTGGAGAAAAGAAAAAAAAATTACCTGCTTTTAGTGCTTGACTAATGTTTATTTTGTACCCTAGCGGTTAATGTGAGCCTATACTGATCCATTCAAAAAGATTCTGAGAATGCACAACTATAGTATGGACCTATATGGACATAATGTAAATTGGTTTAGAGGTTTAGCATATCTATTTCTGCTAAGGACTGTGGGTTGAGCACAAATAATATATATATTACTATACATATACTGTGCTATTAATTTACAGTACCACTAAAAGACTCTAGCACTTTAATGACATTAAAATTGTGTAATTGAATTGATTGCTTTAAATTGAAATAGTTAACCGGTAAATTTCAAATCAGTTACCTCATTATGATGTTTAGTTTACATGTTTTTTACTACACTATAAGAAATGTTAGAACCTTTTAGGGTTCCTTTCATGGGATCATTTTATGTATTTAGATCAATTTATTCTTCATTTTATCAATTTTTCATTTTTAATCGTTCCAATCATCCACAGACTATACTGTTTATCACAATGGTAACCCTTGCAAAACTGCAACACTACAGAAACCCTACAAATCCCAACATAACAGAAGATTAAACACTAACACATCTCTCTCTCTCTATTAATATTGTGCAAAAACCTTAATCAAACAACTAATTTCAACATTTATTCTCCTTATGCAGTCTGAGGCAAAGCATGCTGGGAACTAGAAGTCTGCTGCATTCATTCAATTTAAGTTCAGCTTTATATATTACTTATTGTGTTCACTTAAATTTTCCTTTTAAGTATAGTGAACTTTCAATAATATTAGAGTGAAATAAATTTCATTTAGTTAAATGTACTGTTTGGGTTTGAGTGCATTAAGTAAAAAGCCACTAAACTCCAATTCTGATATCATGGGCTCTCTAACTATGACCTGACATTAACCTTTTCAAACAATAACATATTACAAAAAGTGCCTAAAAAACAAAATAGTGCATTTACATACAGAAAATGCATAAATAAATAAATTAATTAATAATCTCTCTTCATTTGAATTCAAGTGTTGTGATAAGTGGATAAAATAGCAATGAATCATGAGAAGCACTTCAAATAATTTTGAAATGCAGCCCTCTCTAAAAGCTAGGGAGAGATGAAAATTACAATTCATCATCAGTGCCCGAATCTCGCCTTCGATTAATTGCGTCCTCATATGGCACCGCCTGAAAATACACCTCCGCGTTGGCCCCAACACCCAACCTCCTGATGTGGAGTCAGAGAGGAAGAGAAGGTGAAATAAATATGTTCTACCTAATCCAAATAAATGTAAATAATAGTCAAGCGTCAGTTTTTGTTCCTTTTCCACTTCATTTACTCTGAAGGGAAATGATGAATATTAAATGTGTTTACTTTGTCTCTCCTCTGTTAGGAAGAGCCCGGCCGTAATGACACTGCCCAGATTGGGTGGTGTTATTAATTCCACACACAAAAGCAATCCATCAATGTTCTTCCAATCTCTCGAAGCCACGATCCAGAGAGTGTTAATTGTGAAACACGCAGGGGAAGGACAGGAAATGGATTCAACAATGCTGGATTGGTTTTGACACAGTACGTTTTTATTCCTCGGATCACTAGGGGGAATGATACAGTTGTTAATGATCCAATTAATCATCGTCTAATCATTGCAAACTGATGGAATGTATAGCATTTGAATATGAAATGAACGTTTATCGAATTGCAATTGCAACCAACTCTAAATGCTTTCATCAGATTGTTCACCGGGTATGTATAAAAGGATGTGAAACGCATCTTTATGTTTACCCATTTTACTTAAATTTATGTCACGTTTTACTCACCCTCATTCTTTCCATACTAGAAGAACTGATAGTGACCATGTCTGTCAAGCTCCAAAAAGTAGCAGTTGACGTATACGCTATATTTCAACAGAGATGGTCAATATGAATTATTTTGTTGAATGAAAGGAATAAGTGAAGGTTGTTCAAAACCTTGTCCCTTTCTGAAAAAATTGCATGGGTTTTGAACAACATGAGGTGAGTTTTGGTGGATTATTGCTTTAAAAGATGGTTCTTCATGGCTGGAGTGTCTCAGAGCTAACTTTCAGGCATAAGATAATTGTTCCCTGTAGATTCCAGCCTTTCTTATCCTGATCAAATCATTGGAAACTCAGGTAGGCTTCAAATGTCTATGCCTATAAGCAAATGTATAAGGCATGCACTTGCACACAAATACATTGATTAACCAGGACAGAAGATTTTGAAGCTTTCCAGAAGCTGCGTAGGCCAAGACATGTTAACACTAGAAAAGCTAAAGTGTATTTTTAATTTGCAGATGTTTGTCTGTGAGACTCAACGGTGAGAACTTGTGACTGTAAACACTACACAACTAGTAAATATGAAATTGCACCATCAACATGATCATTATCACATGTTATATTTTAATAGATTGAATATCAGGGTTGTGTGGCATTCAAAATAGAATTGAGACAGGAAGTGATTTCTGGTTTTGAATTGAGGTAGCAAATAGGATGCTATATTGCCGTTTTGAATGTAATTCAAATAAAAGGAATTGAAATAAAAAAAAAAAAAATTTAGATAGCTGACATTTACTAGTAGAGCGAAGTTTGTTAAGGCGGTTGATAGATAGATAGATAGATAGATAGATAGATAGATAGATAGATAGATAGATAGATAGATAGATAGATAGATAGATAGATAGATAGATAGATAGATATGTTTCTGAAGCACTTTAATTTGATTACCTCAAAGCACATTGAGTTAGTCATTGTCATTTTCCTCTACTTTACCTGTATGTTTTATAGTTATCATCATCAGTATTTATACTTGATATGACTTGGATGCCATAAAAGGGTGGCTATTAAAAGAACATTTAATTATAGTCTGGGACAAAGAGTTTAAACCATTATTCTAATTGACTGCCATTTAGACGTAATATATCATACTGTACATGTTTACCTTTGACATTCTTTTAATGTACTTAAGAGTGCTATATAATGCCATTTCCTGCTTGAGAAAATAGTCATTGTATGAATATTAATGTGGTATCTCTCTAGGCAGTTCATTTAAAATGAATGAACGCAAGCTTTGGGCAGAGATGGGCCTGTACAAACACCAGGGCTCATTAAAACTCGATTGTTTTGTAATGTGCACCTGTCTAAAAGAGTAAAGGGGTGCAGATGAGGAGATGGACCGATCTAGGATCAGAGGTTACTGGCGTAATATTCTTTAGATTTGAATAATTTACCATGAACCACTTCAGCAGTGAATGCCCTTTCCATTAGGCCGATTTTGTGGAAATTGAATGAAACCTGGAATACAATCCCTTACCTAGGAAATGGACAAAAAGCATGGATGTGAGCTATTACATAAACCAGTTACATATATTTGCATTGAATTACACGGCTTGTATAGGCATGGTCTGAAATTAGCAGGGTAGAAATTAGCAGTTTTTGTTTTTCCCCTTGTATTTTGCATATGTTGATAAAGAAGAAAACATTCACATTTATATCACACACATGTGTATCTATAAAAAATAAAAATTCAAAGCATTTAAAAGTCAGTGTTTCTAATCCATATGTTATGGCATAACATTATCCAAATGTCTGTTCGCACTTATTCACACTAAAAGTAATTTTTCCAGCTGTAGGGTGCAGATCGAAGTTACTCATGCACAGAGGCCAAAAAAAAAAAAAAAATACTTTTATACATCTTGTTCCATGTCAAATGAGTAACAGCCAGCAGAGCAAAGGATGAGCTCATCTATGTGTCTTTCTGTAGCCTGAGCTTGACAGATATGCATATGTAAAAGATATTTTTAAATCGAAACATCACTCCTACATCTACAACACGTTTCCTGTCAAATTAAGTTCCACTGGCATATTCCATATACTTTTACAGTCTTGTATCCTTTTTCTAATCTTTCTGTCTTTTCAACCTCATGTGTTATTCCTCTTCAGCTGAAATTGTGCTTTGGCAGCAAGTGGAGTCTGCGAGTTACCATGGTAACCTATGTTTTATCAGCAGGGTAGTATGTTGAGTCGTCAAACAGAGCCGCCCACATGGGTCTACGAGTTTGGAGATCATTGGTGTGTTACAGTCCTGTGAGTGAACCGCTGTATCCCACGATTCTCTGTATACAGCATTAAACTAATGCTGAATTAAATTAGCTCACTTTGGCTTTGTTCACACTGCGTCCAATTTTTTAGTTTTTCACAACCAGTCAGTTGGTTTGAGTGTTTGTAATATCATTTTCAAAAAATAATTAAATAGACTGTAGAGTCAATATCCATATGTCTACAATGTTTATGACTCAAAGAGATAGTTCCCCCAAAAATGAAAATTCTTTCATGATTTTTCTCATCTTCATGTTGTTTCAAACCTGCATGAGTTTATTTCTTCGGCAGAACACAAAATTCAGTCCCTAATGTTTTTCAAAATATCTTTTGTTTTCCATAGAGGAGAATAAGTCAGGTTTAGAATGACATGAGAGTATAGGATATCAAAATTGTCATTTTTGGGTGAGCTATCACTTTAAGCATGACATTAGCTGTTATTGAGTCTTTGCTCATGTTCATTCATGACATTTGACTGTGATGATGCAATCATGAGGTGCATCAGATATCACAGCATTATTGTACTATTTACATATTCATGAATATGTTGTGTCCAGACCATTCCTCATTTGCTTATTCACCCATTCAACACAATGAATGCAACATGTGAGCACAAAAAAGTTAATCCGGACACAGCTGCGTTACAGAAATCCATTCAGACCGTTCAGGCTTTCCTGCATTTCCAAAAATTCGATACTGATCTGATTTTACCACATATGAAGGTTTGGATTGAGTTAGTAAAAATCTGGTTTGTTTATTGCTGTTGAGACTATAGACAACTAAGCGGATTTTAGTAGGATAAACCAAAACATTTTATTGTTTGGGGCCTGTCTGAACAAATAGTCCATCTCTTGTCAAACCAATGAAAAATCTCATCTGTGATCATTTACTCACACTCATGTCATTTCAAACCCATCTGGCTGTCTTTTCTCTGTAGAACATAAGGTAGATTTATGAAAACTGTGCTGGTTGCTATTTTCCATGCAATTACAATGAATGACAATTGAAACTTCAAAAAGACACAAAAACACCATAAACTATCATAAAAGTGGTCTGTATGACTGACTATGTATCCTAATTTTTAAGTCTTCTGAAGCCATACGATAGCACTGAATAGAGATTCTCTCTGTTTCACCAAGGGCCAAACAACTGGATATTTCTAGCCTAGCTATTGAGACCTACTACAAGACTACTGCAATTATTTTGTCTTTCCTTTAGACAGTTTTAAGTTCAATAAATCGTGATGTATGCAGACAGTGCTATATGTAATATAAAAGGTACATCAAGGACATTTTCTTCTGCACGTCTCTTTGAAACCAGTTTGCTTTAAGATGTTTTTCAGCCTGATGTTCTCTGCATCTCTTTGGTCAAAGTGTACACTATTTCTGAAAATAAAGCAGAGTAATCAGAATAGCTCTGCAGGAAAACATGATCAGAAACTCGAAATGCTTCTTGAAAGATGTTCAAGGTGTGTAAGAAGTCATCTGGACAGATACTATGATATATGAAGGGAATGATCATTATTCAGTGGTAGTGAAGAAGGTCTATGTAATTTGTTTGATATTTTGACTCCGCTAGGACAGCACATGAGTTTTCCTTTTTTCCTTCAGTCACCTGAATTTGTCCCCATACAGATCACCATCGATTCAACAACATACAACATCGTTCGCCCATGACACATCAAGGATTCATGCATCATGCAGCAGCAGTCTGTTGAGGTAAATGTTTAGTTCAAAATACTCAGAATTCCACTGAGCGAAGTGCTAAAATCATTAAACTGTGACAGAAAAATATGGCTTTCAGAAGGTCAGTGACCCTGAGCTCGAGATTTGACAGGAAACGACTCGCCGCCCTTGTCACAGTGAAGACGGCGGATGACTTTAAGAGTCTGTGACATGTTTTTTGAAGATAACTGCCCAGATGAGAACTTGCCGTTTGGACAGGAACTAAAAGGTGTTTTAGGCAGCGCCTTTTTATTGCGATTGGCAAGATGATTTATGCCCATTGATGTAGGATTTAATGACTCTGTTCTACCAAGTGAGTCAAAAGGCACTTTAACCAGTATTATGGATTAAAAGGGTATGAGTTGTAATGCAGTACATCTGACTTTTTGTATTTCATTACCATTTCTCTCTCCTACACAGGAACACAAAGCAGTTTATATGAGTTATCCCACCTCTCTGAAGCTCTGCTCACACAATTTAATATTCCTTTGGATGTCAAATCTAATAACAACGTCCTTTAGAGTGGCATAATTTCTCTGTACTGCCCTGGTTACCTGCCACCCATCCGATAATTGCATCAGAAAGAAAGATTTACGCAAGGAAATATATTGATAGCTTTTAGTTAAAAAGCAAGAGAAGATTAAGTCTCCAAAGATAAATTCTGGCAAGAGACAAACTAATAATTACATGTCAACGTGGACAAACATGTTTGAGTTTGACATGATTTATTTTAGCACTCTGGGACTAGTTTGTTTACTGAGTGAGAAAGCGGACCTGTCGTTTTTCACACGTCTAGCAAACACATGATTAGTACATACATTAAACTCCACATGTGAAAGGAAGCACTTAAGCCTTGGTGTCATAGACTAACAACACTTAACCCTGGGGTTAACATCATTTTAAACTCCAGGTAAAGGCCATTTTTAATGCTGCATTAAGCAACGTTCCACACTTGTAATTTTGAAAGGGGTTTAGCACCTCTTTTAACCCTGAATTAGGAAACAATGTTTGCTTTGCTAGCCCAAACGGTGCCAAAGACATACAGAATGAATCAAGCTGGTGGTAGAATCTAACAGCAACCAAACAGACAACTAAACAAACTGCTTCAGTGCTTACCTTAATAAATATTTATGCACTGTCATGCTGTTAAGGTAATGGTAGAGCATTGTAGAAGTGCACTATTCACAGTCATGTATAGTGCACTTTCAAAAAGGGGAGTTACTGAGATAAAGTGAGTAGTATTGGGCTGGTTATGCGATGTCAACTCATCTGCCCACTTGAGGTGACCCATATAAAACAACATATATAAAAAAAAAAAAAAAGAAGTAATTTGTGAAATCTTTTAATAAGGAAAATATCACACTTTTAAAGGGTTAGTTCACCCCAAAATAAAAATTCTGTCATTATTCACTCACCCTTGTCGGTCCAATCTCGTAAGACTTTTGTCATCTTCGGAACACAAATGAAGATCTTTTTGATGAAATCTGAGAGATGTCTGTTCCTCCATTGACTGGCTTTGCAACTGACATTTTGACACTTCAAAAAGTTAATGAAGAGATCGGAAAACTAATCCATATGAATCGAGCGGATTAGTCCAGATTTTCTGAAGAGACTCGATCGCTTAATATGACGAACAGATTTAATTTAGGCTTTTACTCACATGTAAACATTGATCAGCGAACATAAGCAGAAGCTCAACCGAACCTCAATGACGCACAAGAACAAACCTCTTCTGGAAGCTAAAACCTGCTGCGCAACCAATGAGATTCATTCTCGTGTGTTACGCGGTAT
This sequence comes from Anabarilius grahami, assembly GCA_003731715.1. Taxonomy (NCBI): domain Eukaryota; kingdom Metazoa; phylum Chordata; class Actinopteri; order Cypriniformes; family Xenocyprididae; genus Anabarilius; species Anabarilius grahami. Next base: position 1,001,871 of record RJVU01021200.1, on the reverse strand, counting down.
GTTTGAGCTTCCGTAAGAGGTTAGTTCAGGTTAGGTTGAGTAATTAATGACATAATGAACAAACCCTTTAAGTGCACCTTTAAAAAAAACAGAGCCTACACAACATTTTTTACAGATTATTAAAATAGGTTGAGTGCTTGTGGTGAGCTGTATTTGTACAGTCGGTATTATAATATTATGTCGGATTCATCATAGTGAATTGGTTCGTATTAAACAGTCATCTCGCTCATATGTTTGTTTGGACAGTCACAGAAAGATTCACAGTCACAGATTTGAAGTCAATTTTATATAATTACTTTAATTTTGCTGCCGTCATACTAATATAGATGGTTCATTGATTTAAAAATCTTAATTTATTCAATTGAAATAGTAAATTTTTAAAAAGATGTAGAATGTAACTCCTGATGTAGCTTCATATAGCTAATTTTTGTTTATATTTTACAGTGTAACTTTTTTTTTTTCAGTTGAGTACTTTGACTGTAATTTATAGCTTTTAGCATGAGAAGCTATAGTGTCAAAATATCTATCCCCAACACAGGACACATTAAAACATCCTAATTAAAGTCTGGATGGCTTTAAAAACAATCTCATCCGTTACACAGTGTGCAGATTGTGAACTGATTTTCATCCTAATGTTTTTTGTAATGTGTATGGCAAGACCTTGCCTCTTGGTAAGACTCTTCTCTTAATTTTACCCACCGTGGAGAAAGGCCTCAGCTTGTGTAGCATCTGTTTCGAAAGCCGCAGCAGGGAAGCATCTAAAACGCTAGGTTCACTTCATCCGAAAAAGTTGCGTGGCCCTCAGAATGCGTCCTTAATATGATCACACACTGTTACCTCAGTCTCCTCTGTTTCCACAGCAGGGCTTCTGCTTTGTTTTACCACAATTTCACTTTACACCCAACGTGCCGAGCCCAGCTCGCTTTGAATTAACTCTCCGCTTTACTGCTTGCCATCAGGAAACAATGCACCCCTTCGTGTGGGCTCTTCAGGTAGCGAGACTGAGCCCGAGATGCTGCTGTGGAGAACTGACAGAAGCTGGAATACCGCAGTGCTTTCAGTGAATATACAGCAGAGATCATAGCGTTCAAGCTTCTCCACTTAGCTGGGTCAAGTGATGGTCAATGAGTACGGAAATATCACTATTGAGGGTTCTCATGACCTGCTGTTTGAAGAATGAGACTGATGTTATGCTAATGTACATCTGGAGATCTAATCTCGTTTGTTTTTTGTTTTTGTTTTTTTCCGTGACTAGGTGGGTGATGTGTAACTCTGGAAAGCCTTAGAGTTTTCAAATTATTGCTGCAGCTTTAAATGATATTGCAACGTTTAAATCAAGAAAAAAAATTTTCAAGTGTTTGAGCTATTCTCTGTTCTCAGGACATCTCATCTTGACAGGCTGCTGACTCGCTGTGTTAATATCTTCTGGCTCCATAGAGCAATTCACACTGCACAACAAATTCATTTTTTCCCTTGCTCTTCCTCTCATTATATTGTGGCAAAGCAATTAAAATGCCATTTTACCAGCTGAGTAGTAAATTGTCTCTTACCTCCAAAAACATAGGCTCCATTTAGTAACAGCTTCTGAGGTTCAAAGTGTAGTCTTATCTATAAAAATGTGATTGAATTAAGAATGTATTGTCTCCACTGGGACCAGTCAAGGTTTGGTTAGCATGGCCCTGTTAACCCCTGCTGGTGGATGTTGTAACTACAGCATTCTGCAGGCAAAAAGTAATATAATATAATATGATGTGATGTAATGTAATGTAATATTATATAATATGTGACCCTGGACCACAAAACCAGTCATAAGGGTCTGTATAATTGAGATTTATACCTCATCTGAAAGCTGAATAAATAAGCTTTCTATTGATGTATTGGTGTTATGATAGGACAATATTTGGCTCAGATACAACCATTTGAAAATTTGGAATCTGAGGGTGCAAAAAAAATCTAAATATTGAGAAAATAGACTTTAAAGTTGTCCAAATCAAGTCCTTAGCAATGCATATCCACTCACAAAAATATTTTTTTTTATATATTTACGGTAGGAAATTTTCAAAATATCTTAATGGAATATGATCTTTACTTAATATCCTAATGCTTTTTGTTATAAAAGAAAAATCGATAATTTTGACCCATACAATGTATTGCTACAAATATACCCGTGCGACTTATGACTGGTTTTGTGGTCCAGGGTCACATATAATATATATCACTTATAGTATTTACCATCCGTATTATTCTTGGGCTCAGTCAGCTTGAGACTATGCATGTTATTTTGATTCCATCAATGTTGTCATTATGTAATATTCTTGTGGCTTCAGACTGACCAGTGATTGGTTGATTGGTTGATTAAAATAATTAATAATATAATTTATATTAATATATTTATTTATATTAAATATCAGTGACATAATTTGAGACTATGCATTTTCAGTGTTGTCATGATGTTTCCTGTGGCTTCAGACTGGCCAGTGACATTTTGTTTGTTTAATTATTTATAATAAGCAATGTTATTTATATTAGTTACCAATGATATTATTTTATTCTTGGGATAGTAATGAAAGCCTTGAGGCAGTGTATGTTCTTTCTGCAATCAGCCAATAAGCATTCATATCATTATCATATCATTTGAATGGATGGTCATATCATTTATCTGCGGCTTTATGTCACTTGGTATTATAGACCCTTTTGGCTGGGGTGACTAAAAACATGGTGGTGTTACAATCAAGATATTGAATAAACTACAGTCCAATTAAGTAATCAATGCTTTAATCCAGACCAACTTCTGACTGATCAACTGCCTTCCATTATTGATGAAGCATTGATGCTGTAATAGTGACTACCATCCTATTAGTCGACTTTAACTTTTTTGACAATTTTAGCCCATCTGTGTTATAAATAAGCATATCATCAGTAAACATGAAAAGTGAAACGCTTGTCTGGGCCGCAGATAGTTAAGCATACGGTAATTGTTTTGTGTGAAACTTCAGTACAGGGCAGCGTGGTTTAATGACACCCCTCTAATGTGACACACTTCACTGAGTGTCCCAATAATGAGGCTATCACTCCCCTTTCTTTAGCTAATGCTGACAGAGAGTTATAGAGTACATATGCTTGCTCCCTGGCAGAATCTTTTAGAGTTAAAATAATGTCTGACGGGTTAAATGAATGAGATGAAGTGTCTGGTAAACCTAAAGGCAAACAACTGTTTATTATAGGATAAATAACCCACAGAAGCAATTGTTTTGCTTCAGTTTTCTATCTTTCAGTCAGGCTATCAGAATAGATGGACAGTAGGTTATTCTGGACAAAAACCAGAAAGGAAAAAACAGGAGAAATGTTGAAGGCTTCAGCTTTTTTCCTGGTGAATAAAATCACCAGCCTGAACAGCAGTAAATCTAAAACTGACACAAAGTCACAGAGCGACTCGCTTATAGATCGGATAGAATGTATTAAGCTAACTGCAATATTTCATACTAAAGGTGCTGTGTAGTTTGTGTCAAGCCAGCAGATTCATCCTTTACTGAACTGAGAAAAACTGCATATGGCTGAAGTTGCATTTTAATGTAAGGATAATGATAGATAGTTTTATTTAGCATCACATGGGTTTAGCAAGCACTTATCTTTCTGTGATAATTGGATGTAAAATACTTCATTACTTAAAGATACTTAATTACTTCAGTATTATTTTGGAGAAGCTATATAGAACCTTTGGTTAACATCCCAGATCTTTATCCACTGTCACTGTTTCCCAACCATGTTCCTGGAGGCACACCAACAGTACACATTTTGGATGTTTCCCTTATCTGACCAATATATTTCTGGTTTCGGAGTTTCTACTAACAAGCTGATGAGTTGAATCAGGTGTGTTTGATTAGGAAGAGTTGGACAATGTGTAGTGTTGGTGTGCCTCCAGGAAGAGGATTGGCACTAGGTTATACAATTCCACCAGTGTTAACATTTATACAGTCAAAGAGCAAGATTTACATTTAAATAAAACCTTTTCGAGTGTCAAACCAATTTTAATTACAGAATTGTACTCACACTTTGAGATGTGGTAAACTGTTCATTCTGACCTTTGCTCAATAGAGACACCCTGAATAAATGTGAGCATTTGGCATTTTGTATTAAAAATCGATTATGACTACAAACTTCAAGATCTTGCATTGCAATCTATAAAACATGATTTTGCTTAGCGTAGCAGCCAGTAGATCCTTTTTTGTTAACTTTGATTTACATGCACTTACAGTAAGCTGTTTGTTGAAGTGTCTGCCAAGAACATCAGTGTAAATGCTAATCTATGGGCTCTATTTCGATGTATAAATGCACATTTGCAAAGAATGAATTGTAAAGTAAACATTTAATTAAACAAGAAAGAAAGGAGAAATCTGTGGGCTGAAATTAGCCCACAGATCATTTATTATACCATGCTGTAATTGCCACTTTTTGGGTGGAAGCAAAAACATGCTGACTTTGTGCTGCACCCCACCCCACTTTACAGCTTGTGTCTCGCATACTCCAAAAAAAAACAAAAAAAAATTTTTAATTATCATCTATATCACATGCATTTTCAGTTTAAACTTCTGATATGTGGTTTTCTGAGTGCACACATCCAAAGTTACAGCACATGTTGCATGAGCACTAAACAAAGTTCTCTTTTGTGTCTTATTGTGCTTAAACTGTTAAATACACAACGTTCACATAAACACAGTTAGTTATGTCTGTTCCTGTCCTGAACAGGTCATTTTGAGACACTAGCTGTATCAGAGGCTGCATACTTTGAAGGACACCTCTGGCAGACTTCAAAGGCTAGAAAACTCAAATCGAGTGTTGTTAAATGGGGCGGTCTCCCTAAAGAGGATTGCCGTTGATGAGTGGCAGTAGCATTACACTGGACTTTTTTGAAAGTTACTTTCAACTGTCTGAAAACAAAACAGAGTTCACAACCTGTCTAAATATGTTCACCTTGATCCATATCTGTACATAATAAAGAGTATAAACTATATAAAATCGCATCTTAGTAAGATACAAGTCAACATTTGAACCGCTTCATATATATTTTTATTTTTACAATTTTATCATCAGATATTCAACTAAGTTGATACCGAGTACTTTCATTTAAAAGTATTATCTGGCAATTTCTCATGACCGGCGTGCAATGAATTCTGGGGTAGGGTAGGCTGCGAAGGATCCATCTGTTGTATCCTTCATTGAAACAAAGGAAGGGAGGAAACAAAGGACACATTTTGAGGCCGCATTCGAAGGAGCTTTTGAAATGGGACAGCCTTTGTTTTCAGCACTGTGACGCAATCAGCCTTTGAAGGATGCAACCTCTGAATTGGGACATCTGCTGTTTCTGATTGTGGGGAAAATAACAAACACAGCGGATTGATTTTTACCATAATAAAGTGGTTGTCTACACACACTGCGGACACAATGTTCAAAAACAAAGTGTAAAATGTAAAAGTGAATTTTTCATTATAGGTCCCTTTTAAAAGATGTTTTTCAAAAACTTTAGAGCTGAAAAAGAAAAAGAAAAAGAAAAATAAAAAAAGAATTGGGACACTTAAGCCACACACACAAAAAAAAAAAAGAAAAAGAAAAAAAATAGATGAATGTCATTGGATAACAAAAGATCAAACCGAGAGGCATCAACAAACAAATAATGCTGCGTTTTTTTTTAGGATTCACTTTTCTAGGTTATTTTTGTAATTACTTTTAATCTGGGCTGGAGGAAAGGACTGTTGTGCCCACTTTAGGTCAGTTTATTCACCAGAAAGTATTGTCAAATGATTATTTTAAACAATGTATTTATTATTTTATTATTTAAAACCAAACAAACTTATTTTTTTGCTTGTAATTTTTAAAGAAATTATTTAAATTAAAGTGTTCTTTTGCTATATTTAAAATAAATGCCACTTGGTCATACATTTGTAAGTGTTTCTAAGGTGTCCAAATACGTTTTGGATCTACTGTACTGCAATGGTTGTCGGTAAGTACTTGCATGCATTTTGATGACCTGAAATTCATTAGACTAAATGACACATCTAAATCCTAGTCAATCTGTGCCATCAAAGAGAAAAAGGTTATTAGTTCTGTGATTCTCAATCAGTGACACTCCTTGCAGTGCAGTATCAGACTTTGATTAGAACGTGCTGTGAAGAGCTCACTGTCACTAGTGCTTTGAAATAAAGTGGGAATTTGGATCAGATTGCATCATTTTCTGAGAAGTACTGCCAAATCCACCCACTATTTTAAGGAATTCCACTTTAGATACGTGGGATTTGTGTAGGATAAAAGCTATAAATTAATAAATAAAAATAATAATTAAAAGTATTTTATAAAATTTGCAGTGAGTTCACAATGAGTTCATAATTCTACAGCTAACTTTGGTGGAGCCAATTCACAGTCTGCGTTTATTTAGTGGCTGGTTAATAAAAGGAACATTGCAATTCGGGTAACACTGCAAACATGCCAAAAAATAAATAAATAAAAATAGTGGTGGATGCAGCAAAGTACAAAGATATACTTTACCAGGGCTGTACAGAGCACTGCAATCCACAACCCTAAAATGTGTTCTTGAAACATTACGAAAGTGTTCAAGTCTAGTTCAGTTTTAATGCTGTTCTCAATAATTTGATGAATAACTGCCACCATAATCACAAGAAAATGAAAACAAACTTTTTTTGCACTAGGCACATTGTGCAATATGGTTTTTGTGAATAAGAAGTGATCTATATCAAGCCTAATTAGCATATAAAGGAGCTGGTTTGCACTGAATGACAATGAATTAATTGAAATACTCATGACACTGTTCGGATCATTTAGTGCTTTGTTAAACTGGATTGTTGGTGTTTAGTGAATATGCCGTCTGCACTAAAATACAGCGCACATCACCATTTAGTGAACTGGGCCTGCTAACAAAAACAGTCAAGCAGCACTTAATTGTCATAATTTATACTTGTTTTCCAATATAAAATAAGTGACCTGTTATGGCAAACACTCTTTTCAGAGTTGCAGGAAATAAGACATATAAAATTCTTTATTTAAAAGCTTTCTGGGTCGTTGGCAGGTGGTCTAACAATAGTAAGCATTAAGATTTGAGGTCCAAATTATCCATTCAGGGAAATGGGAAATGCATTCACAGGGTTCAATACTGAAAATGGGATTTCTCTTTTGAAAAAAAAAAAAAAAGAATAATAAAAAAAAAAGAAGAAGAAAGAAAGAAAAAGAAAATTAAAATAATGGATCCCAAAATTAAACAGTTTTACTATGATATTCAGTTAAACTATTCATGGGTAAAATGTGATAAAATATTCCCGGTAGTATTTTGCATTATTCTGCAATATTAAGACATTTCAAATCTGTGTGTGCAAGCAAGAGTGGAGGAGAGGAGATAAGACTGGAAGTTCTTCAGCTGAGGCACAATCTGTGAAAGGTATTCTCCATGTGCAGAGAAACATTAATCAATACAAATTACTCCAGAGGTCTCTGGTGTGATTGTGTCTTTGAAAAAATATGAAAGTGAGAAAGACAATAGGAAGGAGACATTCTCTGCTGATTCAGTTCAGTAGGCCTCCATTCATCCTGTTCAATCGACTTAATGTGCTTTTCAGAACATCACCTGCATGTTCCCTTCAAAACGGTTTAATAAACATAACAAAGCACATCCTTTTGATGTTGCTGTCCTCTAGGACAGCGGGACTGAATGGGACATGCTGTTAAGTCAGAACTAAGTGGCCTCCCTGGAATGCCTTGCAGGAGGTTTGGGGCGTAAGCAAGCTCGCTGAATTGGGATCAGTCGGAAACTGTTCCCAGATCAGGCAATGTGATAAACTGATGTATACCCAAAGGTTGTCATTGTACTTAGATCAGGAGATGCAGTAAACTGCTTTATCGCGAAGGCTAAGTGCCATTACTAGACCAGAGAGCGCAGTGAGCAGGTTTTATCCCAAGAGGTTACATCTGTTCTTTGAATGGGGAACACGATGAATGGCTTTATTTTAAGAGATTCCACTGTGAACAGAATGGACAGTTTATCCCAAAGAGGATACTGCTCTTGTGAGTTTTGGCAACATAATGACCGGCTTTACTTTAAAAGGAAGTTCTTAGATCAGTAAACACATCCATCTGATTTAGATGTAAATGGCATCATCGTATTCCTTTTTTGCTGGTTCTCTCAAACCTGGAGAGTAAAGCTGGGTTCATACTGTACGATTTTGGCCATGATTTAGCTGTGAGACAAATGTTGAGAATCCTAAAAGATTCATCTGATCCCAAACCAAAATCTGAAGTCTTTGATCGCTAGTTTGACATGTTCGCCGACAGATGAATAATGACCAATGCAATCAAATTTTACCTCTAACGAAATTCTAGAGGTGTCAGAAGATTTGACGTCCTGTAGTGTGACTTCTCCTACAAAAACCGTCAAATCAAAAAACCAATGAGAGTGCAACACAATTAGTGAGACAACACCACTTGCTCCACACACATTGTCTTCATTTTTTACCAGTTTTCTTTTCAAGACAAGCCATTGTTTTGATTATTTTTGTTTGCTATCCACCATTTCAATCCTCGCTGTCACCAATCGTGTCATGGATTGATGTGAAACTCAGGACAAGTCTTCTTGCATGCGTCTGTTTTTAAGACGTCTTAACTGCCATACAGTCTGACATTAATGACAGCAGAGATCCCACAGTGTGACATGGCTTACAGGGGTCATACAATCTGACAAGCAACAGTCATAAAGTATTATAAATTGTACAGTGTCCATCCGGCTTGAATCTCCCTTGGTCCATTTGCTACATCAGGGTCTGGAGCCAAATCCTCTATGAGGCATGTTTGTGGTGTGTACAGAAGACCAGGAAACATAGAGTTCTTTTTAGCAAGTACATGCTTATTCATTTACTTCAGATCAGCGCACTTCACTTTCTTTTCATCACAGAACAGACTTGACCAACAGAGCCAGACTTAACTAATCGAACACCTCTCTCAAGACATGCATAATGATAACTGAACCACCACCACAGGGAACACTATGTTATCAGTCTAGACCAGTCTTGGAGCACCCACAGCACTGCACATATTGTATATCTCCCTCATCTAACACACCTGATTCAACTCATCAACTTATTAGTAGAGACAGCAAGACCTGAAATGGGTGTGTCAGAAAAGAGAGACATACAAAATGTGCAGTGCTGTGGGTGCTCCAAGACTGGTTTGGAAACCACTAGTCTAAATTTCACAGTTCAATATATAAAACTCTCCTAGCCTTAACTATAATGTGTAAATTGGCTTCTTCAAATCCACAGCCACCCTGATGGGTCAAATTAAGCCAGATCTTCCTAGCTATGTAGCCTACTTCTTCTTTATGCTCCTCTGGCAATGGTTGCCCCTTGTCAGAAACCACATGATGAATTTAGGCCCAGAATTTCATCTAATGGCTGGATAGAAAGGCTAAACGTGCAGGAAAGTGGTGCAGCAACCCTCTCACTCTCGGTGCCAAGCTAAGAGCCTTTTCACTGCATTCCCGAAGGTCAAACTTAAACAGAGGCTGTTAAATCACCTACTTTACATAAGACACTTCTCATCCTTTCATTACCACTGGACACTTGAATATCCTGAATGGTAGAATTTACTAAATGGATAATTATGATTGTTGGACAGTGAGTATCTTTTACAGTTCCTTTTGGACTAAAAAGAACTGTGAGATTTATCTTAAGCTGTTGTTGTTAACATCTGTAATACTTGGAGAGGCTATCTGTTAGCATTCTCATTCATCTCAATGCTAGAAATGCCATTGTAAAATGTTGTAGCAGTAATATATATTATATGCAGCTAGTATTTATATGTTTTAATGATTAAAATTTTATTTATTAAACATCTTACATTTTGGGATTTTAGACAAGTGAGATGCTATCCTACATTTAGAAGGATATGATTTTTCAGTTTTTTTTTTGTTTTGTTTTTTTCTTTTGTTTTTTCCAATTTAAAAAAGAAGAAAGTAGTAGACTGGTAAAACATCTACTACTACAAAATTTTTTTTAAAAATATGAATGATTTATATGTTGCTTGCAAAACCTTTTATTTTATCAGACATGGCTAATTTTGATTAGCCATCAATGGAGAAAGATGCTTTTTGCACCCAGATGGTGCCATGCTAACCAGCTAAACCTTGACCTCTTGATTAAAAGGACACAGAGAGTGATAAATCATGGCAATTCAAATAAAACCAAACCTTCAGTCCCACAGGTTGATTTTGTTTGTTTACAGGTGATTTCTCTTTGCCACTGTTTTCAGCATAGATTCTCACTCGGATAATTATGAAAGATTAATGGTATCAGTAATGTAATTCCAGCAAGTCCTCAGATGAGGTATTTGGGTTGGTAAACAGCCTATTCTCTAATGTAGAGGGTTCTTGTATATTTGAGCTCCAACAAAACATGACTGATAGTCAAACAGGTCTAGTAGCCATGGCCATAACAAATGGTATAATTAGCATAAAAATATTCTGCCCCAGACATTTTGAACAATTTCTCTGCTATTATCCAAATATTTTCACCAAACTTTAAATGTAATATACCAGTGGTTCTCAACCCGCGGCAAGCTACGGATGTAAATGCGGCCCGCGATATGCCGACCACAATTAAAAAAAAAAATTATAGCATTACAATTTATTTTTGTTTTTAAATTAAAATGAAAGTGAATTAAACCAATATAAATGAGCTATAATGCTTTATTTGTCATATAAAATCATTTTGGTGAGCATTTATTATTTTCAGACATCAGGCAATGTAGGCCAATGATGCAATCACTCAGTTAAACAAACACAAGTGCGCGCTTAGGAAGAATTCAAACAGTAGCCATTAATTTAGTAAATTTAAGCTTTAAAATGGTCAAATTTGTTATTAAAGGAGAAAAACGAAATGTGGAACATACAATGAAGGAACACATGAAAACAAGAAGAGTCGCAGCATCAGCAGTAAAGGTAAGAAGAATGGAAGAATCAGTTGTTAATGAGCGAGATGGGCGGCCTTCCTGTTTGCTCTGTAGTAAAGTACTAACTTGACAAGCAAAACCTACAATTTCTAAAAACTGAACTGTGAATTCGATGTGTTTGGTTGATGTACTTGTATTTTAAATCAATATAAATAACCTCATCAGCGCACCCGCGGCTGGAATGAGCCCAACTCTGCGCGCGCTCGCGGATCCGATGCTGCGCGAGGGATTGCGACATGACAGAATGCTTGATATCGTCAGAGATAATTATAATGCGCTCAATGTTGTTTGTAAAAAAGAGCTGAGTAAAAATTTGCTTATTAAGGCTTGGTTTGTGTGATTGTTTGGTGACTATTGCGATGCTGTTGAAGAGAGATATACAGTCATATAGAATTAAGTAGCAACTTCAAGTGATTGTATGTTTGTGTATGTTCATTGAACATAACTATCTGATTATTATTGTAAAGCTAATGTCAGTAAGTTAGTTTCTAAGTGTTATTGTGTGTAACATCTAGGTATAATAATAGTATTATCTGCTAATACCATAACATTAAATCTGATTGGTTTGCATTGGTGACGTCATATGTAAATTATATGCGGCCCGTGAGACTTGTACTTGGACCATTGTGCGGCCCACTTGGAAAAAAGGTTGAGAACCACTGTAATATACTGTGAAAAAGGGACATTGGCTGTTGAACCTCTTTCTATTCTCTACTCGGCTCTGTATGATTTATAGGAACACAGCGGTGGTGAGACAAACCAGTTTCTTTGCAGCATTTCCCATTCTTGACCGAGTATCTTTTGCTTGTCAACATGGTTGAAAAGAGGACACATGCATAAAACATAATGCCTCCTGACCACTGTGTCATCTACTGTATTGTAAGCTATCCCTCAAAGAAAACCATGAAACAAAATATACATTTGCAAATACATACCTAAGACATATCTTTTGTTCTTGATCAGTCTAACCTCTTACAGTTAAACTTTGTCAGTTGTCTGTTCAGAAAAGATGTAATTTTGACTGGTAAATGAATGTCAAATGTTCTTCTCTTTGCCATCAGAAAGTGTTAAGTGTAACCATCACACCTTCTCTTTCAATAAGGCTTGATGACGAACATCACATGAACAGGCAGGAAGACTGGTTTCTTTGCATCCGCTTGCAAGAGAAAGTGTTAACAGCAGTATGAACAGTCTCAGGTGAAAAAAAAAGTGCACTAAAATACACTTAGTATACTTCCATAATGTATTTAAAATGCTCTATTTTCATGCACTAATTTTGTACTTAATATACTAAAAATTCTTTAGTACTTCTTAATATTAAGAACATCTTAATGTACTAAACTGTTATTTTGAGACACCATTAACATGAACTAAAATGTGCTTTTAATATACTCTCTCTGTATTAAAAAAAAATTAGTTACCACTTGTAGTACACTTGAACCTATCTTTAATACACTTTTAAATATATATTCATCAGACATAGAAAGTACACTTATGAATTATTTAAAATATAATATATTATAAATATATAGAAAATTATTTACAATGTATTGCCCACAATTTTATCCATTAAATAATTCATTTCAAATGTATTGTAACTGTTGATATTCCCTTTATATGATATACATGTTAATGGTGCCTTTAAATTGTACTGTCATGTGAAATAAGGAGGATTCAGTAGCTAATGCAGCAAATATCAGTTGAGAAAAATAGCAGCAGAAAAGATAGCAGGGTTAGACGTCATGGGTGCAGATGGCAAAGTGTTTCTTGGTAGCGCAGAGACTGCAATGGGCAAACCTGTCCTCTGTAACGATTGAGACAAATCAGACAATTATTTGTTAGTTAACCAATAGTTTTAAACTCACTCTGGGGCCTGGCTTCCATCCCCCGAGAAGTTCTCAGTTACAAATTTTATTGCACCAATAAATGCCGCATGGAGAGCAGAAAAGAGACACACAAAAATCTGCATCTTCCCTGCATTTTCCACACAGAACACAGACGTTACTGCATTAATTTATAGACAGACTATTCTCTACATACATATTCCCAGGAAATGGTATCCATTATTACTGTTGTTGTATTGTACTCATTGTATTTACATGTTTTATGATTTTTAAATGTTATGACCTGCAAGGTAACTTCAATTATGCCATGTTTGGTGTCTATGCGTTCGTATCGAGCAGATTTAAATGCTTGTGTATGCGGTATGTCCATACCTGCACAAGACATAAGTATTACAAGAAGCTTTAATAGTTCTTCTTCAAAGCTCAGCCAGTTTAATCTTACTTGGTCATAAAAGCCCTGACAAGGGGGTGTGTGTCACCCGGAAATACAACATCTTTATTCCCCCCCATCATTCATTCCTAAGAGGTTGGACTTTGACCAGAGGTTAAAAACCAGCGAACAGTGCCACTCCCTCTTTTTCTCCTTGCTTCTGGACGACCGAACGGATTTCCTTGCGGCCGGCCTAGGCCAGGCCTGCAAGGCCTGTAGGCCTCGGCCTACAAACTAGCCATGTGCTCCTCATCCAACATGGAAAAGACTGGCAATAACTTCGGACTGAATCCTCAAACTCTCTCCTCAGATGGCAGAGCCTATGTTCCTCAGCCTAAGGGCATTTTGCAAGTATCGTACATTTTAACACTAAACAGCGATTTAGTATTAATTTGTAAGACTTACCTTTGCTATTGCTGAAGAAACTGATTTACATATTCATAATTAATCATAATTAATAATTGTAACACAGTTCGTATATGTGGGAAGAAGGAGGCGGGAACCGGCGAACATCAAACAAAGTTTTAATTCCAAAATAAACAAACAAAACGAAAGTAATGCCGGCAGACCCTCGCGGACGTCTGCCGGCCACATAAACATAATAAAACATAAAATAATATCCAGGCCTGGTCCTCTCTCGTCCTTCACTGTCGTCGCTCCTCCTTTTATGCTCCCGGAGCTCCTCCGTGAGAGACTCGAGGCCGGTGCGCCTCCCAGGTGGAGCTCGTTAACACTCGCGTCACCGGCCTCGCGCCGTTCTCTCACGGCTCTCGCCTGCCCTGGTCGCCACAATAATCATAATGAGTTATGAATAATTATTAATATTTCCCCTTTGAGTTAATTCGCTACACCGACAAGAGTCCAACAGGTAATCCAGAATAGGAATTAGGAACGAGGCAAGGGAGACTCAAACACTACCAATAATCTGACAACACAGAGCAAAATGCACAGACATTAAATAGAGGCGCTGATGAGCCCCAGCTGATGCTGATCAGCTCATCAGCAGCAACACACACTAACAGAGAGACTGTGAACCAGTGAACCGTGACAAGTACAATCAAGTACACTATTGGTATGTCATTAGTAGCACTTTTTTCCCACATTAAAATATATAAAATATAGCACTTTAAGTACTTTATGCTAAAAGTAAACTTGCAGGTTAAATGTTTACTAAAATTCACTGTTTAACTGTGTGTTTTATTTTTCATGAAAATCCATTAAGAACTTAGTGACAGTATATATAAAAATCCATGTAAAGCGTTCATAGCACACTTTTAAGTAATGCAGTTATAAAACACTCCTATATGTTTGGTTTACTTTATCTGACAACACTTAAAATCAATTCGAAATGTGTTAGTGCTAATTAGTGCATTTATATATGTGTAAAGTACCAATGTTGGGGAAATGTACTTATAACTAGTACATTGTTAATATATTTTTAATAAAGTCAATTTCATTTAAACTTAGGATTACTATATAAAAGTCTACTAAGATTGAACTATTTTTTAAAGCATTCAAAGCACACTTTTAAGAAATACACTAATAAAAACAATGTATTTTTTGCGTAGTATGCTTTATTTCAATGCACTAAAAATCAATTTAAGTATTAGTGGTATTTAGTATACTTTAAGTGCACTTAAGTAGGCTACTGAAGTAGAAATATATATTTAATTAGTATATTTATAGTGAATAAATTTTAGAATTTTATATACAAAAAAATAAGAATGTACTACATGTACTTGCTTGTATTTAATTATTTTTTAATGCATTCAAGTATACTTTTTTTTCACCTGGGGTGATAGCTTTGAACTTTTAAAGTAATCAGCAAACCTAGCTATTTCTTTATATTGTTGCCATTTTATTTTATTTTAAATGGTTAGTTCACCCAAAAATGAAAATTCTGTCATTAATTACTCACCTTCATGTTGATGAACCCATAAGACCTTTGTTCATCTTTGGAAAACAAATTAAGATATTTTTGGCGAAACCCGATGGCTCAGTGAATGACGAGAATACTTCTGCTTCATGAAGCAATATTTTGAAATCGCCCATCACTAGATATTGTTGAATAAAGTCGTTTTGTTTTTTTGGCACACAAAAAGTATTCTTGTCGCTTCATAACATTAAGGTTGAACCACTGTAGTCACATGAACTGTTTTAAATGTGTCTTTAGTTGCTTTCTGGGCATCTGAATGTGTTAATTGTCTTGCTGGCAATGGAGGCCTCATTGAGCCATTAGTTTTTATCAAAAATATCTTAATTTGTGTTCCAAAGATGAACGAAGGTCTTACGGGTGTGGAACGACAAGTGAGTGAGCGAGTAATTAATGACAGAATTTAAATTTTGGGGTGGACTAACCCTTTAATATCCAAATGTAAGTGAGAATAATTTGTGTCAACCTATGTGATGGACATTGGTTATGCTCATCTTTGCTCACTCCTTTATAGACATCTTGAGTAAAACAGTTCCATTAATGTAACACGTAGGTTACAAAAGACCAGTACCAGAAGCGATGCAACCTGTTTTACAAAATATGGAAGTTTGCACAAATCCCGCATTCATGTGTTGGAATTTGTCTGATTCTATCGTTCTTATTAAACTTCAACACTTTTTCAAAACTTTCAAACAAGGCTTTGTAAAGCCAACATTCAGAGTTTCCCTCGACAAGTTTTGCTTTTCTGGTAAAAAATAGTTATATGAATTTCCTTTTAATTCTTATTCTTTGTTTATATACAAATTTCAGTTCTGCATCCTGTCTGCTACATCATTTTAAATTCAGGAAATTTCACTTCTGAATGGCACACTGTCCTGCAGCATATGTTGTGCTCTGAATATCCCAGTAACATGAGAAAGAGCATGCTAATGGCTTTTTCAGCAGGGTCGGGCTCACATCTAGTTTGTTTAACCCAAAGGTAATTTAGTTCATCGTAATCTCAAGAACATAACAAAAAACAATATTCATGCTAACAGCCAAAAGTACTTATCTTATATAAGTACTTTTGCATGTTCATGTTTTATTTCACCAAAATGGCCCTGCAGTGTCATATTGTATAAAACATGATTTACACATATGAATAAGTCACATGTTGTGCTCCTGAGGGAAAGGGTGATGCACTGTGGGTGTTTTAGGTTTCCCATCTCTGACAGCTCAAGGGGCATTGAGAGCCCCGTTAGGCAGCGGCAGACTGAATAAAACATGCTTTGTGGCAGAGAGTGATTGTTTCCACTGTAATATTGATTTGATTGAGCCTGGAGATGTCATTTACTGGTGAAATTCTGAGTGAGGGTTCTGTTGCAAAATGAAAACACGACACTGAACAGCTTTGAGATGGGACGGTGAATCGCTGATTTGATTTAAGACTAAGATGTGATGAAGTGGAGTATCTTGTGAATCAAGAGAACCCCAGTGGCTACAAACATCTGTGTGACTTCATGTACCCTAATCCCTCTGTAATTTGACAAGGACAACATAATGATGAAAACAACGGTGAATAAGCCAATAATAACATTGTTATTAGCTTTCTTCTAAAACCTAGAGAGTTGCCATTCTGCCTACTGCCTACATAAGCATCTAGCTTCTAAAATATGGGCATCTGCCACACTAATTGTCATGAAACCTCATAAGTGAATGATTTAGCATGTAAATAATATATATTTATATAGCACCTTTCCAAAGCTCAAAACACAAAGTTAAAAAGCATCCAATTACATTTAAATTGAAAATGACATAAATGGTGGTGGGAAAATAAATAATAAAAAAAAATTAAAATTAAGCAGCATATGCACAACTCGCAAATTATACATTTCACTTCATCCACTGTTGGGATTTTTTTTTTTTCACCCTCACTAAAATGAGGTATCTTAAAAATAGCACTATTAAAGAAGCTACCTTTCTAAACTTTCACATCACCGATAATGACTAAAATACTCACCACTGGCAGCTAAATGGGTTTCAAAAAAGGGCAATTATGTTTGTGCCATCATATGATAGGATATTCTGCCATCTGAATTTCATACAGTGGGCTTACAGTTAGCAAACATTTTGTGCCAGCTCTCTTACTTAGTAGAAAAACATGGATGAAAATTAACAACATACTGTAGCATTAGGGATCCTGGTCCAATTGCATGTTGTGACATATTGTGCATCATACAACACAGTGCATTTATTGTTAAAGCAAGATAACACGACCCATGCTGCGAAGAAATTGGAAAGCACGCTTAAGCAGAGATAAAGCTTTCCGGGAAGTCATTCCACTTTAAGGAGAATTCTTCACGGTGGAATGTTCACTTAACATGTATCAGAGAAGATGATCAAAGAAAGTTGCAGTAGAGGCTGTAAATTATAGACACATGCAAGACCTATATCCGCTAAACCAAGCTCGGAGTATTATGAACACGCAAATCATTAATCTTGCATGTTGCAAAGAAGCTGAGAACTGACCCGCCAATCGTACACTAAATAAGCACATTGGCCATTGAATTTTTAAGACTGCAAGAAGAAGATCC
>RJVU01021200.1:962548-984079 GCA_003731715.1 Anabarilius grahami | reverse complement strand
AATCTTAAAAAAAATAAATAAAAAATATATATATATATATATATATATTCAATGTGTTGCATATTAAAATAAATGACAAATCTATTTAAACAGTCAGTTGTGCACTGCCACTGTCCCAGCCAGTTAGAGAGCAACAATGGGCAACTGCCAAATAAGAGCTTGAACTTGCACTACCTCAACACAACATGAAATCTGACTAAACTAAACATGCTGCCCCATTACCCATTTCCTTATCTAGCTTTCATCAGCAATGACTTCTCTTGTGGAAATTGTGTTGTCCATATCTCTTCCCCGCACAAAGTTCTCCTTTGGTACAATGCTGATATAACATATTAGAAATATTATTAGAAATAATATTAGAAATAAATCTCTTTTCTTTCCTAGATGGTTTACCCTAGTGAAAAATAAATATACTATATTGTATTTAAAATACATTTGTCATGATGTCAAAGTAGTATACCTTTTACAAATGCAATTGGGGAAAGATGAAATATATATTAATCTTTAAGAAAGAACACTAGGTTCTTAATTCCATGTTTGAAAATTGTTAAAAGTGATTATCCTAATTATGTTCTCTGAGAACAAAAAATATGACCTACAAATGCATACACACAAACATCTATCTATCTATCTATCTGAGACTGTCCTCCAAAAAAAAACGACCCTATAGGTCGTTTTTTAAGCACCATATTACGACCTATTTTTACGTGTTGAAGTCATGCGCCCTCTAGTGGTCGTAAAAATAATGACAGTGTCGTGTTACGTCTGTCGTCATGAAATGACGTAAGACTGTCCTTACCAATCAAAATGCGTGTTTATTTAAATGCAATGTGTGGATGTTTTACACCATTTCTCCTTTTTCCATTTACCAAAATTAAATTTTATTAATGACTACACCCACCCCAAGTGTCCTGTTGTCGATAGGGGCGCCACTTTAGTAAACGCTCCTATGAGTCGTATTTCAGGGAAGTGACAAACGACCTATATTGTCGTATTGGTTGGAGAACATGTTGATCAATCTATCTATCTATCTATCTATCTATCTATCTATCTATCTATCTATCTATCTATCTATCTATCTATCTATCTATCTATCTATCTATCTACAGTTGTGGCCAGAATTATTGGCACCCTTCATAAATATGATCAAAGATGACTCTAAAAATAAATCTGCATTGTTTATCCTTTTGATCTTTAATTTATAAAATTAGCAAAAATCTAACCTTTCATTGAAGGAAAATAATTGAAAGTGGGGGGGGAAAAATCACATTAAGAAATAAATGTTTTTCTCCAAAACACGTTGGCCACAATTATTGGCACCCCTAGAATTTTTTATGAGTAAAATATCTCTGAAGTATATTCCCATTCATATTTACATTTTTTTAACCCACCAGGGTGATCATGAACATGAAATTTTCCAGCCATGACTTCCTGTTCCACAGGAGTATAAACATGAGGAAACACAAAGGCCAAATTCCCTTAATCATTCATCACAATGAGAAAAAACTAAGAATATAGTTCTGATGTGCAGCAAAAGATTGTTAAGCTTCACAGAATAGAAAGTGGCTGTAAGAAAAAAGCTAATGCATTGAAAATCCCCATTTCCACCATCAGGGCAATAATTAAGAAGTTCCAATCAACTAAAGATGTGACAAATCTGCCTGGAAGAGGACGTGTGTCTAAATCGTCCTAATGCGCGGTGAGGAGGAAAGTTTGAGTGGCCAAAGACTCTCCAAGGATCACAGCTGGAGAATTGCAGAGATTAGTTGAGTCTTGGGTCTCAGAAAGCCTAAAAAAAATGCTCAAACAGCACCAACATCCCCACAAGTTGTTTGGGAGGGTTTCAAGAAAAATCCTCTGCTCTCATCCAGAAACAATCTCCAGTATATTCAGTTGTCAGACAAGACTGGAACTTCAAACGGGACCGGCTTCTATGGTCAGATGAAACTAAAAAAAGCGTTTTTTGGCAGCAAACCCACCAGATGGGTTTGGTGCACACATGGATAAAAAGTACCCCATGCCCACAGTTAAATATACTGCTGGATCTTTAATGTTGTGGGCCTATTTTTGTGCTGGAGGTCCTGAACATCTTGTTCAGATATATCGTATCATGGATTCTATCAAATACCAGCAGATAAAAAAATCAAAACCTGACCTTGTGCTAGAAATCCAATAATGGGCCGTGGCTGGATCTTCCATCAGGACAATGATCCAAAACAAACATCAAAACCAACACAAAAATGTATCACTGAGCACAAAATGAAGCTTCTGACATGGCCATCCCAGTCCCCTGACCTGAACCCTAAAGAAAATGAGTGGAGTGAACTGAAGAGAAGAAGCACCAACATGGAGCTGGAATCTGAAGGATCTGGAGAGATTCTGCATGAAGGAATGGTCTCTGATCTCTTGTCAGGTGTTCTCCAAACTCATCAGGCATTATAGGTGAAGACTCAGAGCTGTTATCTTGGCAAAAGGGGGTTGCAAAAAGAATTGAATAAAAGGGTGCCAATAATTGTGGTCAATGTGTTTTGGAGAAAAATATTTATTTCATAATGTTATTTCCCCCCCACTTTCAATTCTTTTCCTTCAATGAAAGGTTAGATTTTTGCTAATTTTATAAATTAAAGATCAAAAGGATAAACAATGCAGATTTATTTTTAGAGTCATCTTTGATCATATTTATGAAGGGTGCCAATAATTCTGGCCACAACTGTATCTATCTATCTATCTATCTATCTATCTATCTATCTATCTATCTATCTATCTATCTATCTATCTATCTATCTATCTATCTCGATAGAGTGAAATGGATATGGATTGCTCATATATATACCCACCCATAAACTAACTGGACAAAACCTTTGAAAGAGGATGCACTTCATAGTCTCAGCCTCAGACGTTATGCCCACGGACCGTTGGCTGAACGTCTGATGCATATAGCACACTTAACTGGAAACACTTTAGGATCTGGTTGGTTGAATTCTACAGGATGTCTGGGAGACGTGTGTGTCACGTTCTTTAACGGTCCACCTGGAAACAAATGCAGTGACAATGAGCGCTTACCAGGATCAACTAAACGCTGACTTTCAAAAGTATGTGAAGTTTGCGGCTCCATTCTTGCAGTAAACTTGAACAACATTCTTGAATGAATAATTTATTAGATACACGCCAATCTGTTATTGTAGGGTCTTCAACTTTACGTTTCCATGCCCCTAAACATGACGCGGAACAAAACGAACTGTGATTAGTCAGTCAAACGTCCTCTTGGGCGGTCCTTGGCCAATGGAATCTACGATAGAGTGCAGACTTCTGCCATCAGTCTGAACGTCTGGCTACGTGAGACTGCCAACTTCATAACCCCAATTACATGTTTGTGTGTGGGGGGGGGCACGTTTTGAAGCCAAAAATAATGCATCCATCCATTTAAAAAAAAAAAAGNAAAAAAAAAAAGATAAAAAAAGATAAAAAAAAATAAAATAAAATAATAATAATAATAATAATAATAATAATAATCCATACGACTCCAGGGAGTTAATAAAGGTCTTCTGAAGCGAAGCTATGCATTTTTGTGAGAAAAATATCCATATTTAAAACTTATAAATTCAAATAACTAGCTTCTGGTGGATGACCATACGCAGAATGCGCAAGTCGATTTGCGGCAGAAGAGTATCCTTTGATATGACGCACAACATAATGATGAAATGTTGGAGGCGCAGAGGATAGAGCAAAACAAATCACCGGTCACGGTCTAAAACGATAATTTTTAAGGAGAAATGTCGGAGGATTTCGATATAAGAGATGAGGAGCTTAAATTTGTTGCACAGCCCTATTTGTTTGAACTGCGAGAGGGGTCTAAGCATACAATACTCCAACATCCTGCGTCATACATCGCGTTAGAGGATTACTCATTTGGCGCAAATCGACTTATGCATTCTGCGTATGGTCGTCTGCCAGAAGCTAGTTATTTGAATTTATAAAGTTTTAAATATGGATATATTTCTTACAAAAACGCATCGCTTTGCTTCAGAAGGCCTTTATTAACCCCCTGGAGTCATATGGATTACTTTATTTTTTAAATGGATGGATACATTATTTTTGGCTTCAAAACGCGGCCCCCCATTCACAACCATTATAAACCTTGGAGGACTAAGGATATTTTTAAATATATCTCAGATTGTGTTAGTCTGAAAGAAGATAGTCATATACACCTAGGATGGCTTGAGGATGAGTAAATCATGGGACAATTTTCATTTTTGGATGAACTATTTGTTTAATATTGTGTTATTTTAGACACAAGATTGTCTATTTTGTTCAATTTTGCAGATGAAAATATAAAGACAAAGCAGAACTGTTCATCAGTGTTTCATTTCTGAATCCATGTTTTTGAACAAACCGAGTGAAACAATGATTCAGTGGACCATTCAAAAAAAACTTGTTGGACTTGAAGCGGCGCTACACAGACCGATCGGTCTTCAAAGTACAAGTGAGAGCAATTCAAAAACAAACAGAGCAGTCTTCTCTCTAATCGCTCTCGCGGTTCTTTGTCATACACCGATCGGTCTGTGTAGCGTCGCTTCAAGTCCAACAAGCCCGAAGAGAACCTTCACTCCTGTATGAATCAGCTGTTTGAGTGAAATGAATAAAATGACATAATCATTAAGACATTTACCACCATGAAATGAAAATTCAGTCATCATTTACTCAACCTCATAGTCCAAAAGTTCATGTGTAATAAATTCTATGTTGAATCAAATAAAATATTTCTTTCTGAAGCTACTTTGTCTATTTGATGCTTTACACAATAATGACTTTACACAAAATGACTGGGGTAATTTCGATCATATTGTATTGCTGCTCTCATAATAGGAAAAAAGGTATAAGAACACACACCTGGTCGTTATCACAGCATTGTAGTTCATTGGTAATAAACCATGATTACATTGCATTAAAGTGTATTATTGTCACCAAGACAACAGCTTCAAGACTGACAGCTACCTAAATTGATAACCTACCACATTGTATGCTTTCTCGTGTGGCTAACATGGCCCTGTTGTGCCCGGTGCATTAAATGGCTGCCAGTCATCACTAACATTAATTTGTGTATCCAAATAGTTGTAGACTTTCAGCCAGTCATTGGGGAAATGAGCAGCTGATGATGTCAGTGAATCAACACAATGATGCCACATTATTTGTGAGTGCCAGAGAAACAGCACAAAGACCAAAGTCTCACTCATTGTGTCAGATGACAAGTCAATTAGTCATCTGAGCAAGTCTATTGGTTTTTAGCCATCCACAGCTCGGGTCAGAACCAGTTCATATTTGAACAGTTCAGTCATGAATAGAGAGGCCAAAAGTGGTCAAATCCACTCTCTGCTCCCTGAGGAGCTGCCCCGTTATGACCCATGATGACTGGTCTGTTCCCAGAAGTGTTTAGTTTACAAAATGAAAGCCTTCAGAGAGAATCTCTCACTCTGTCTAGATCAACAGAGTCTTCTTCCACACCCAGAATGCAATCTGTCAAAGGCCCTTTGTCCCAATCAGTGGCAAATCAGTGGCAACGTGAGTGTTTCTACCATGCATAATAATGTTCCATTTATTTTGGCTGAAACAGATGTCCTAGAGAAATGCCAGCAGATTGCAGACTGTCACGGAGAACATTGTCAAGGTAATAACCTTGTTCTCCTCTAACTGGGTACAGCTCCGTTTTAGTTAGAAATCACACAAGTGGAACAATGTCTCATGTTCTGGCAACACTTTGATATTTTGGCCTCAGCAGAGATTGGTTCCATTAACAGCCTGCCTGAAAACAGAAAAATCTGTCTTATTCATTGAAAGTTATCCTATAATTTGCACAGAGTGGGATGAGTGCCCGCAATCATTTTTTTTGAAAACAAAAACTTTTGCTATATATTTCTGGTATGCAAAGCAAAATTTTTATATTAATTTAGCATTCAGCTCCTTTTTAAAGAAAGTCAACTAAATGACCATTACATTTTGCATCTATGAATGATAGCCTACCGTGTGTGTGTTATGCACTTTCACTTGCTTTATTTATAATTAAATCTCACCGTAACACTCTATGGTAAGGTTCTATAACAAATAACGATAGTTAATACATTAAATAAAATTATCAGTGAGTAATTTGTTACAGGATTTATTAATCTACAGATAAATACACCTGTTCATTTTTAGTTCTTCAGCTCAGGTCCATTAAATAATATTTACAAATACAACTTTTGATTTAATAATGTATTAGTAAATGTTGAAATGTAATAAATAATTTAGAATTATTGGTTACACTTCATTTTGATGGTCCCCTTTAGACATTCTGTTGAGTATAATTAACACTGCACCTACATGTCTGCTAACTCTCATTTGAGTATTAGTAGACCTTAAGGATAAGGATAGTACAATAAGTTGGCATGTGCTTGCAAAGTTACTTATAGCTAGTAGAATGTCTGTTGGGGGAAGCATAAAAAAAAAAAGTTTAGCAGATATTAAGCAGACGGTACCGAATTATTTTTCATTGTTTATAATGTTAACAAATGGAACCTTATTGTAAAGTGTTACCAATTTCATTATACAAAGCCTGTACAGGTCCTTCTCAAAAAATTAGCATATTGTGATAAAGTTCATTATTTTCCATAATGTAATGATAAAAATTAAACTTTCATATATTTTAGATTCATTGCACACCAACTGAAATATTTCAGGTCTTTTATTGTTTTAATACTGATGATTTTGGCATACAGCTCATGAAAACCCAAAATTCCTATCTCAAAAAATTAGCATATCATGAAAAGGTTCTCTAAACGAGCTATTAACCTAATCATCTGAATCAACTAATTCAAGATTCAAGATTCAAGATTCAAGAGTTTTATTAATTATAATTAACACTGCACCTACATGTCTGCTAACTCTCATTTGAGTATTAGTAGACCTTAAGGATAAGGATAGTACAATAAGTTGGCATGTGCTTGCAAAGTTACTTATAGCTAGTAGAATGTCTGTTGGGGGAAGCATAAAAAAAAAAAGTTTAGCAGATATTAAGCAGACGGTACCGAATTATTTTTCATTGTTTATAATGTTAACAAATGGAACCTTATTGTAAAGTGTTACCAATTTCATTATACAAAGCCTGTACAGGTCCTTCTCAAAAAATTAGCATATTGTGATAAAGTTCATTATTTTCCATAATGTAATGATAAAAATTAAACTTTCATATATTTTAGATTCATTGCACACCAACTGAAATATTTCAGGTCTTTTATTGTTTTAATACTGATGATTAACTCTAAACTCTAAATTAACTCTGATGATTAACTCTAAACTCTAATTAACTCTAAACACCTGCAAAAGATTCCTGAGGCTTTTAAAAACTCCCAGCCTGGTTCATTACTCAAAACCGCAATCATGGGTAAGACTGCCGACCTGACTGCTGTCCAGAAGGCCATCATTGACACCCTCAAGCGAGAGGGTAAGACACAGAAAGAAATTTCTGAACGAATAGGCTGTTCCCAGAGTGCTGTATCAAGGCACCTCAGTGGGAAGTCTGTGGGAAGGAAAAAGTGTGGCAAAAAACGCTGCACAACGAGAAGAGGTGACCGGACCCTGAGGAAGATTGTGGAGAAGGACCGATTCCAGACCTTGGGGGACCTGCGGAAGCAGTGGACTGAGTCTGGAGTAGAAACATCCAGAGCCACCGTGCACAGGCGTGTGCAGGAAATGGGCTACAGGTGCCGCATTCCCCAGGTCAAGCCACTTTTGAACCAGAAACAGCGGCAGAAGCGCCTGACCTGGGCTACAGAGAAGCAGCACTGGACTTTTGCCCAGTGGTCCAAATTTTGCATGTCATTCGGAAATCAAGGAGCCAGAGTCTGGAGGAAGACTGGGGAGAAGGAAATGCCAAAATGCCTGAAGTCCAGTGTCAAGTACCCACAGTCAGTGATGGTCTGGGGTGCCATGTCAGCTGCTGGTGTTGGTCCACTGTGTTTTATCAAGGGGCAGGGTCAATGCAGCTAGCTATCAGGAGATTTTGGAGCACTTCATGCTTCCATCTGCTGAAAAGCTTTATGGAGATGAAGATTTCGTTTTTCAGCACGACCTGGCACCTGCTCACAGTGCCAAAACCACTGGTAAATGGTTTACTGACCATGGTGTTACTGTGCTCAATTGGCCTGCCAACTCTCCTGACCTGAACCCCATAGAGAATCTGTGGGATATTGTGAAGAGAAAGTTGAGAGACGCAAGACCCAACACTCTGGATGAGCTTAAGGCCGCTATCGAAGCATCCTGGGCCTCCATAACACCTCAGCAGTGCCACAGGCTGATTGCCTCCATGCCACGCCGCATTGAAGCAGTCATTTCTGCAAAAGGATTCCCGACCAAGTATTGAGTGCATAACTGAACATAATTATTTGAAGGTTGACTTTTTTTGTATTAAAAACACTTTTCTTTTATTGGTCGGATGAAATATGCTAATTTTTTGAGATAGGAATTTTGGGTTTTCATGAGCTGTATGCCAAAATCATCAGTATTAAAACAATAAAAGACCTGAAATATTTCAGTTGGTGTGCAATGAATCTAAAATATATGAAAGTTTAATTTTTATCATTACATTATGGAAAATAATGAACTTTATCACAATATGCTAATTTTTTGAGAAGGACCTGTATATTATTTTACTTGCGTCAAATGCCTTTTTAGGTTTATATAAAATAAAAAGTTCTTCTCTTCTTTTTTCCATTTACTGATGAAAATATTGTGCTAATGACTTTGTTTGTCTGAAACTTGCTCTGGCACTCTGATTGGTTCCAATCAGCTCAGAAGTTTCAGATTAGTTTTTAGAAATCACACAACAGAATAAAAAGGTTTTGTTAAATGTGTTAACAGCTTTAATAAAAAATACTGTTAAATGTTTAATTAATCGCTATCGTTAACACATTAATTTGAACAGTTTTAGTAAATGTATAAATGTAAAAATAATAGAATTTATAGGTTTGTTTTTTGTTTTTTTACAAGTTCCATCTCATTGGAAAAAAAAAAATAATAATGCATATTGTTGCTATGGTTACCTCTTTAGACGAATATATGTTCACATCTATATAATAAAAGTGAAAATATGTAGATTCACTTTTAGTCTAATCTATGTGGTTAGTTTACATTTTGTATTGTATTATATTAAATAATGTACAATTAGGACCCCCTCATTTTGTTTAGATTTACATTGGTTGGGTTCAAATCTAAATTATGGTGGTCAGACCTCCCTAAACACCCTCTTATTCATTTATAAAGTTTACAATCAGGTGTTTTGCTTTTGGAGCACCATTTAAAAGCAGTAGCTTGAAAGACAGTAAGAACAATGGTCAGGAATGTACAGTTCTGTGAAAGGATATTGAAGGTCATTAAAGGATTAGTCCACTTTTAAATAAACTTTTCCTGATAATTTACTCACGATAATTTTCGTCAGTCGAAAAGAAATTACGGAACAAAACTAAACTAGCACTGCGTTCATTCCGTAAGTATGATAGGAAAGGCGTAGGACATACAGCGTAAGCGTTTTGAAGAATGCAGAAAGTGGAAGTACGTTCAAGGCGATATTTTGTGTTTATAAAGCATATACAGTTGTATTTTTTTCGAAAATGACCGATCGTTTCGCTAGATAAGACCCTTATTCCTCGTCTGGTATCGTTTAAAGCCCTTTGAAGCTGCACTGAAACTGTAATTTTGACCTTCAACCGTCTGGAGGCCATTGAAGTCCACTATAAGGAGAATAATCCTGGAATGTTTTCATCAAAAACCTTCATTTTTTTTCGACTGACGAAAGAAAGGCATTAACATCTTGGATGACATGGGGGTGAGTAAATTACCATGAAAAGTTTATTTAAAAGTGGACTTATTCTTTAACAGGAAGAACTTGAGCTGTGTGAATATTACATCTTAGAGGCATTCAGGGCTCTGCTTGAAGAAAAATATGCTGCATGGTGATAAGGTGGACATTGTTTTATATTAATCGAATCCTTTTGCATTTCCACTGAAATCAGATCAATCCCAGATAGCATGTTGACATTGATTCAATGCGATCAATGCATTGATCCAAACCATCATTTTGGTTTAGACTGACATTTCAATGTTTAAAGTGGGTTAGATCATCATTAAAATTAAAAGCCGACAGCACACATGGGTGGACAGAGTGACATTGAACTAACAGTGATTTGTAGTTGAACAAGATCATGCAGGTATGCATCTCTGCAGAACACTGGGTGTTTCCCAATCAGTGGTGCGTTTTCAAACCACAATGGGCATCTTCAACCACTTTAGCCGATTTGCTCTAATCCACTGGGGGACTGGTTAAGGGGTGGGCCTTCATGATTTTAGCAAGTCTGTTGAAAAATGGTTGAAAAACATCCATTGTAGTTTGAAAATGGCCACTGATTGGTAAATGCCCATTTTAGTTTTTGTATGTGCACTTCGTATTATTGATGCTTCCTCAGAGAGAAAGCACAGGTGCATCCTATACAGAAGCCTTTTTTGTTGAACCACCTGAAATACTGACATGATTTCTCTGGAACATTTTTTTATCTACCTTATTTCTCTGTTCCTTTGTTTTGCATGCTTGTTATTTGCACTTTATTTGTATCGTTACTGACTTCAGTGAGATACATTTAAAAACGTATTGAAGTGTTTGAATAAAGCATCAATTTATCTACATTCTTTTAATAAAAAAATGCATCTTGCTCTAGAAATGTTTATTTGGAATTTCCTGAGTAAAGTTAAGATTAAACAGATTTCTTGAAGTGCAAGAAATATGAATGCGAGCAAGAATGTCAAACTTTGCACATAGTCCACGTATTGAATCGATTACTCAATGCTTGCAGAGCACCTTGCCTTTTTTCCTTTAGTGAAGGCAGATGGACAATTGATAAAAAAAAAACTAAAAAAAAAAAAGAAAAGAAAAAGGAAGCACCCTTCTGATAATGGTAACATTGATTATACATTAAGTTGTAGCCGACAGCATAGTCACCTGAACTAGGATTTGATGCCATCCTGTGCCTTATCTCCTGCTCCCTGATTACTGCTGCTTTATCAGGTAATTAATATTCCTGAATCACTACTAAATTTGAGGAATGCAACTGATCTCCATTCAGTTTAGCCTGTTCCCAATGAAATGCATCACAAAAACAAAACAAAAAAAACACACCACCTCTACATAATGTTTAAAGAAGACCTATTATGCAAAATTCACGTTTGCATGGTGTTTGGACATAAATGTGTGTTGGCAGTGTGTGTACACAACCACCCTATAATTATACAAATCCACCCACTCCTTTTTTATCCCCATAATTCATAAGCAGTGTCTCAGAACAAGCCTTTTCCAGATCCTTGGCAGTGTGACGTCAGGAAAGCCACAGGCCCCGCCCACGAATGTTGACAGACACTGCCGTTTGAACATAGAACCGCCCTGAGCGCATTCACAGCGAGTTGTACACAGTCTGCCATTGCTGCACAGACGAGAATGTCTCCCAAGCGTTTTAGGTGTTCTGTAGCTGGATGGATTAATCCACCGAGCTCTCTATTTACTCCCTAAATCTGAGCTGCTGAAAACGAGGTGGATTAACTTGGTTTTCCAGTAAAATGCTTCCTCAGTTCTGCCGAAATTCGTTTATGTCTGCGCGAATCATTTCACACCGGACTGCTTAGTGAACGAATGTCAATACAAAGGGACAATATAAAACAGAGACTGCTAAAAATGTGCTACTCAAGGCAGAGGCGTAGCAATAGGGCAGGCAAGGCAGGCAATTGCCTGGGGCCCCGCATTTAGAGGGGGCCCCTGAGGGCTGATCATTTAAACAATCAGAAATGTTAATATCAACATAACACGCAGTGACGCAGCGACATCTCTGCATCCCCCTTAGGGGACCCCTCTCTCGTTAAGTTGTTTTTGCTTTTGCCGCCGCTTTCAAACTGGCGCAGCGCTTACTTACATTAAAATGCCTAATTCCATTTATTAAACATGAAGAGGACACATCCGTCTGGCAGGCAGAAGCGAAAAAAGAAAGCATGAAGATGAGGAAAAGAGGAAACAGGACAGCAGTAAGTGATTGAGATAATGATGATTGACTTAAGAATATTAATAACTAACAGATCTTTTACAAAATCATTTCACAATTTTTTCTCTTTTCAAAGCAACTTTACAGAAAATGCACGTGTCTAAATTACAATTTTATTTCTTATTAACAGCACACACCAGTGTTTCGTGAACAATTCTGCTGCTTTGAACGAATCGTGAGAGTCATTCATTTAATGATTCATTCATAAATACAGCTAGTTGCTTCGTACTGAATGAATGAATGACTCGCCCATTAAGACGCACCTACTGACGGTTTTAATTTAATATTTAAAAGTATGCCATCATTAAGTTTTTTTCTATTGATTTTTTTAAAAAACATTTTATAAAGTGATTCATAAAGTAAAAAAAAAATGCACTGGAAAATCAATTTAGGGGGCAAGCCTCTTACACATCAATATAAATAAATACCAACTAGTTGACATTATTAAATTAGTACCTAGTTTATACAGCTCGCATTAATATAAATAAATATCAATACATTTATTTAGTTGACATTATTTAATTAGTAAGATTTGTTGACAAATTTTGTAAATTAAAAAATAAGCACTTTAAGTTTGTAAACAATAAACAGTTTGTTCTGTTATGTGTTTTGACTACGCTATACGTTGTATAATTACGTCACTAGGTAACAAAGATATTTTAACAAAAAAAATCTTTTAGAAGGGCCTCATTGATTAATTTTGCCTGGGGCCCCCACTTAGTGTCGGTTCGCCTCTGACTCAAGGATATACAAGTAAAAACTGTTCGTGATCCAGCTTACAGTCTCTAGAGTGATACTGGATACGGCAGTAATGAAGGTGAGAGCACTTTATTACAGTTCATCGGAGTTGATTTATGGATATAAAGTGTACCAGTTAATTAAGCACCACCCAAAAGGCATAAGGTCTTTATATATTTGTTTACTGTTAGTTGTAATGAGTGTTTCTGTGTACTTCACTATGTATGTTGGTGATAATACAAGGGAAAGAGAGAGTTTATGGATAATATTTTAATGCACACTTGCACTGTGTTTTATTAAGCTCTTACAGAGATTTTCTAGAGTGAAAACTGACCCTTCATATTTTGTGAGAAGTACAATAAACGTCATAAAACTCATCTGTATAGTTTTGGCCATCATTCGGACGGTACAACAGGCTTGCAGTAATATAGTGGATAAAAACAAGACGACAATATAAGTTATAAACGTAATTAAACTAAACTATACCTGTTCTATCTCCATGCAGCATGTATTCGCAGTTTCTGATATTATAGTGCGTCCTGACTGAATCCAGACACCAGAGAACGAGCTCTTGAAGCTCCGCCCTCTTAGGCCAGTGCAGCAGCTCATTTACATTTAAAGGGCCCACACTGAAACGGCACGTTTTTGCTCAACCACTAAAAGTGGCAATTTTAACATGCTATAAAAAATTATCTGTTGGGTATTTTGAGCTAAAACTTCACATACACACTCTGGGGACATCAGAGACTTATTTTACATCTTGTAAAATGGGGCATAATAGGTCCCCTTTAAGAAAGTGAGTGACATGGCTATTTGGTGGCATTTAAAGAGATTAAAGTGACTCTGCAGCTTTAAATACTGTCATGATCACTAGTGAGAGTGCCCTAATCAGCCACTAGAGGGCACTCCATCCTGGACTCTTGTTTTCACCCCATGAACTACATTACCCATAACACACTTCCCGGACTGATTATCCCACGTCATTGCACCCAGCTGTTTTGTGTTTGTTCATTAGTGTCTATCTATTTATACCTGGTTTGTCTCTGCCTTTGTTATGGTGTTTTCATGTATGGTTTCCCGGTTCTCTGTTTTGGTTTTCTGGTTTTCATGTTTCGTGGTTTGTGTATGGACGGTCTTTATGGATTCTGACTCTTGCCTGGCTATGGATTACGTTTCTGGATTTTCCCAATAA
Source organism: Anabarilius grahami (assembly GCA_003731715.1). NCBI lineage: Eukaryota > Metazoa > Chordata > Actinopteri > Cypriniformes > Xenocyprididae > Anabarilius > Anabarilius grahami. Next base: position 970,039 of record RJVU01021200.1, on the reverse strand, counting down.
AATGCTGCAAATGGATCTTGTTTCCTGGACTTTGTGAATTACGTGACAAATACATCCTCATTGAAAAAAAAGCTCTTTAATTCATCAAGATGAAAGATCTTTTATATCTTTTTGACATTGATTTTTAAACTTAAATAGGCTCGACCCCTAAAAAGGTGTCATTTATATTTTAAAAAGGTTTTCCACAAATTTTTGAAGTGGTCAGAAATTTGACATACCACTGAATTGTAGAAATATTAATGTCGTTTCAACACCAACTTGGTACATCAGATGGCAACATTGTTTTATTTTGAAAACATCTCAGTTGTATTTTCAATGTTTCAACAAATGATTTACGGTGCGTTCAGACCACCGTCTGCAAGAGCGTCAAAGTGACTGGAAGTCATTCATTTTCAATGTGAGCTGGCAGTGAACAGCAGCATGGCACGACTTGGATGGTGTGGGCATCAAGGAAAGTTGGACTCAGGGCAACTTTATTTTAATGAGCTATGACAGTTTGGCGGAGACCAATCGGAATGTAGAAGTCCTCCACTTGAGAAGATTCCAGAGAACAGTCATGTAAACGTTAGGCTTGTTTGAGATGCATCGGTGCTGTGCAGACCAATCAGCGTATATGACAGGGGTAGGCAAGTCCGGTCCTAGAGAGTCGCTGTCCTGCAGAGTTTAGCTCCAAACCTGAAAAAAACCCTCACCTGCCTTTAGTCTTAAGGCTGGTTCACACTGTGCGATTTTGGCCACGATTTGGTTGTCTGAGACAAATTTTGCAAATCCTAAAAGATTCCTATAGTCCTAGCCTAAAATCTGTAGTCTTTGAGGTTGAAATTTACCTCAGACGAAATTCTGTCAGTGTCAGAAGATTTGGCGCACAATCCTCCAGTGTGACTTCTCAAACGAACATCAAATTGTCTTCGTTTTTCAAGACAAGCCATGATCAAAATTAATGATAGAGATGTCTTTGTTAGCCACCATTTCAGTCCCGCGTGTAATGCAGCTCATTGTCATCGAATGTGTATGTTTTGATGATGTAAAACTCTGGACAAGTTTTCATGCGCGCGTCCGTTTTTAACGCGTCTTGACTGTCGTAGAGTCTGACATAAATGACGGCTGAGATCCCACAGTGTGACATGAGGATCATGTTCGTACAGTCTGACAAGCAACCATCGTAAAGGACTGTTATAAATTGCACAGTGTGAACCAGCCTTTAGTAATCCTGAAGAGCTTGATTAGCTTGTTCAGGTGTATTTGATTAAGGTTGGAGCTAAACTCTGCAGGACAGTGGCTCTCTAGGACCTAACTTGCCTACCCCTGGTATATGACATTGAAGTACCGCGAGCGCTATTCAAAAGCATAAGGACTCGTTTGTTCTTGCGGTACTTTGTTATACGCCGATCGGTCTGCGCTGCGCCATTGTATCTTGAACAAGCCTACTGGTTCTGACCAAACATTAGTTCAAGCAAAATGGAAAAGAGGTTGATAATTACTCTGACGGGTTACCCAATAATATGACGTGTCCCTGTTTGCATACAGGTACATAAGAAAAACACAATTGGCTTTTAATTGGTTTATTTCATTAGCAAACATATCTACCCTAGTGAAAAAAAAAAGTATACTTTATTTTAAATATATTCCCTTTTTCTATAGTACATTGCAAATATACTAACAAAAATGTACTCTTTAAATATATAAAAAGTATATTAGCATCATATTTTCACAATACAACTTTTAACACATGTTAAAATAACTGTACTTTAGTATATTTTCTAAAAAATATATTTTAGAAAAATATACTTGAAGTGAAAGTTCAATTTTTTTAAAGTGTATTTATTTTCACTTTATAAAAATATATTTGAGGTATATTTTAACTGTGTGCTGAAAATGACCATTATATCAATTCATTAAACATATATTTAAAAAATACATTATTTAATATCCTGAAGTTGTGGTGTATTTAAAGTTAAATTTGAGTATATTTTTAAAGTTTACTTATTCATGCTTGGAATTCATTTTATTACTTGTGCTTATTTCAGTATGACTAATGCATTACAGTTTTTTTCGATTGCTAAACGACAGTTAGCACAACTGGAGCTACATGTGCAAAACTCTAACTACAGTCTGCACTACCAACAGTCACCTGAGCTAAACAGTTCACATCACCTGCAAAACTCATTCCAAGCAACACAACTCTTAACACATGGCTCAAAACAGGCTCGGTGCAGCCAAACACTATGCACAACCCTCACTGAGATAACACACACTGTCACTCAGAACACACTGAGAGTAAAAACACTAGCATCAAACACCAACACAGAATACAAACTTTTCATCTTTACAGTTTGAACAATTTCAGTGACTTCATACAAAGTAATATTTTCTTCAAAGAAAAGTGACACTTTCACATGATTTATTTAAATTTTTAGAACATAATTCTTTAAGGTAAAGGAAAAATTCGCATTACAGATGCCACTGTGGATCTTTGCAGATTGGGTTGCACCCTCAACCCTGCCTCTCTCAATGAGAGACCATGGTTCACGGCATGGTCTATAAGTGTAGCCCTTATTTCATCTGAAATAACAGCTCTTTGTCTTCCTCCAGGCATCCGCCCTCTCCCTGCCACCCTTCTCCCTCCGCGTACCCGTCTTCCTTGTTCCATTTCCAAAATTAGTCTTTCTGAGCTCTACCTATATTATAATATATATATGTGTGTGTTCACTAACAAGTCTAAAACAAGACACCTGCTTAGCCTTTCAGCTGAAATTGCAATCAGCAGTGTTTGAAAGGCACAAGGCTGAAATCTATTCTGTTTGAATGTGTGGTTCACAGTTTTGACAGCAGTGTGTTAGCATTTGAACAAAGTGCTGTAAATCCACAGTGTTGTGCAGGTTGTGGTTAAAGTCGTGGGATAAGTGTGTAGAGTTTTGAAAACTGTGTTCAAGCAATGAAAAACGAACTAGAGTTTGGTCCACATGAACTGCTGCTGTGCAGACTGTAGTTTTGCACATGTGACTCCAGTTGTGCCCACTGTCGTTTAGCAATCGAAAAAAAAACTGTAAAAGCCCATGTTTTAATAATGCAGTGTAGCCTATAATTTCCAAATATGAATAAATATATTTAATAAGCTTACACTGGCAGAATCATTTTACAATCGTAGACAAAAAATATATATATATTAAACAACACACCAGCATCACGTGTTACATGCAAAAAATAAAAAATATATTGAGTGGTTGAACTTGAGACTTATCGGAATTCAAATGTCTCTTCAACTTGGTCTGTGACCAATCAGATTTTGGTGCTTACTGCCTTCAGCCAATGAGAGCTGCTGACGTCACGGTACTCGTCTGAATCCCCCTCTCTCAGTCACTCAGGGGCTTTCAGGTGAAGTATAATGTCACAATCTTTTTTACAGTCTATGGTCGCAATGTATAATTTATTTAGTAAAACACTGAAAGGGCAATACATCGCTCGATCTTGGGAATTTTGACCAGTTCAATCAAGTGACGTCGCAGACTGACCTTAATGGTGACGACAACCGGCTAGGAATTTAATGGCCTACGCAATCCTGAAAGAGGATTTGGAGGCAAGTTGTAGTCTACCAGTTTTTTGCTTTAACAAACGGAGAGCAAGATTTCAGCTTAATATCTCCTTTTTGAGTTTGTGTTTGTATGCAGCACCAAAACGCCCCTTTCATATGATTGGTCAAATCGGCCCGTATTCTGTACGATATTAATTCATAAAGTGTTGTATGCTTGACTATGTCCCGAAAACAATATCGACATGCCATACTGATACAGTTCACTGCTGCTAATCCTCATTTACTGTTCAAAAATAGTATTGGTTCAATGTAGGATTTAGACAGGCTATTGTAAACGTGAATAAGATGTTGAACATGCTGTCTGACCTTATATCTATTGTATATTCTGTTAACAGATGCTGTTCTTCATGAGTTTCTGCAGTCACTGTGTAAGCAGCCATCAGACACAATAATGAGAAGCTCATCAGAAAATGGAATATGTGTAATTTGTATTTGTGTATAGAGGGTCACCATTGGTCCAATATTTTTTTTCTTCCTAATGAAAAACATGGTAAGTTTTGCTGAAACCATGTTAAGTTTAAATTAAAACCATTGGATTTGTTAATGAAATATGTCTTCATTAGTGATAGTTACATTTTGTTTATTTTAATGGCCTTGAAAACAAATGCATTCAACTTTGGGAAAATGTCACCCAAGTAATTCATTAAACAGTATTTAAATGGTAACAAAATTATAATATTGTATTGTGTGAGATTATGTGATTCAAAATACAGTAGTCAACATTTGAAGTGGATCAAAACCTTTAATCAAAGTTGTCCTAAAACCTTCTTTATCCACTTCAAATTTTGACTATGTTATACAAAGTATAAGTAATAACAAAGTGTATTGTTATTGACTGCAAAGTGTGTAATTTTTAGAATTTGGAAAACGCCAAAGGTACTCCGCATAGAGTATATATTATTACCTGTCAAATAAAATATATTCATAGTGCTTGTGTGTTCGGAAGACACTCGTAATTAATTTGTAATGTACTTAAATCACAAAATATGCTTATAACAAAGTATATTTATAACTCAAATAAAAGTACTTATAACAGATTAAGTACACTTTAATATCACTAATCAAGCAGTCCCTACACAGGCATATACTTAAAGTGTACCAAGTATATTTTAGTTGTAATTAAGTTGTATAAAAACACAACTTTAAGTATATTTAGTGTACTTTTGTGTGCTAAATTGGAACAACTTCAAGTTGTGTTTTTATACAACTTAATTACAACTAAAATATACTTGGTACAAAATTAGTTGTTTTAAAAAAGCACATTTTAAGTTAACTAATCATTAACACACTTGAAATATACTAATAATTAGTCTTGCTGCAAGTATACTTAATTATTAGTGAAAAAAGTATGCCAAGTTCTTTCCATCAATCAATTTCTTACTTTCACATTTGAAAGATTTCATGAGGTTAACATAACCAACTTGTGCTCAGTCTGCACAAATACCAATCAACATGCTTGTTTTCCAGCACTTTTAAATAGAGTTTACAAGGCCAAGCATTTGATCTACATCAGAGCATCCACAAATCTTTCTACAGCGCTGTTGGCAGGGCAGCCAGAGCGAATTGACGCTCTTGCCGGTAGTGGTCGGAACGCAAAGTTAAAATCAACATCACATTGTAACTGTCAGCACACAGAAGAGGACAAGGAACTTCAAATGCCAGAGTGTTAATTGGCAGGATTGAGCAGGAAACAAGAAATACAAGCAGGCAAGTCACTGAGTTTATGAATTTGAGAAAAAAACAAAAACAAACACACACTTAGCTTTGAGTTACACAGTCTCATATTTGCTGGTGCCGACTGGTGCAGACTGTCTGAAGAAGGTATGAGGATGATGGAAGACTGAAGAGGATTGTAGCTTGAATTGAGAAAGGTAAATCTCCTGCAGGTAAGTAGTGGATGCAAATGGATACAGGAAGTCTTAGACCTTGACCGCATAGAAGAAAATAGTCCTATTCCAAGACCATAGTTCTAGGCATAGACAAGACCAGGCAATGTGTGTGTGTGTTTGGTGTTGGCTTATAAAGAGTGGTACTCATGAGTGTGATAGCTGACAGGTGTGTTGACTGGGGAGTGTGTGCAGGAGGTAAACAGAGAGGATCATGGGAAATTTTGTGTCAGGCATGGTGAACTGAGATTGTGATCGTGACAGTAACATTGATCGAACAATATTACCAATGATTTTTATTTATTTATATATTTTTTTATTTAATTTCAATGTTGATTCAACAGCAGTGATGTAGAATCAACATCATAGTGTAACATTGATTCACTGATATTACCATTATTATTTAATATTATTTCAATATTGATTCAGCATCGGTGATGTAGAATCCCAGCAAACATTTGGACGTTTAATGACCGTTGAAAAGACATCCCTCCTACACGTCCCGTCATGGTTGAAAAATAGTTCCAAAATGAAATTTGAACAGACGTCTTTGATGTTATCTTATTTATTAATTAATTAATGAACTACATGTAGCTAAAAGTCAAAGTAACAATTATACATGCAACCCCAGAGAATTGTAGACATGTACAAATGTATCTGAATGCATTTTTAGGAAATGTTCTGTGTTACGTATTTTTACTGTTTTATGCCGTCCTATCACGACTTTGGCCAGGGACACGACGTTGCCGTCGGACTAATGTTTGCTGGGATCAATCATAGTGCAATGTTGATTCAATGGCATTACCATTGATTTTTTTATTGAAATCTCATCATTGTTTCAACATTAATTGCAGGTGCAAAAGTGATATTGAACCAACATCACTTTGTAACATTAATTCAATGCAATTAGCGTTGCCGCATCAGCATTGACTCAACATTGTTTCAATGATTCCTTTCTATCTGGGAAGTGAGTGTACCATGTTATTCTCATGAGTCTTTCTTTTACCTGTGTTCCATATATAACAGAGAGAGAATGACATTCTGTACTGATGCCATTCAGGTATGCTGTGTGGGCGTTTAACTTCCACTGAGGTAGATAACTTCATCTTTTCACACAATTGCTGTTGGTTGATAAAGGTCTATAATAGATTGTTGATCTTTGTAGGTACAAAATGAAATAATACTTGGAGAAGGGTCATGTTAATCAATTAAGAATCATTGCGGTGTAAGCGCAAGTTTTGTATTGTTACTCATTCATACTTTCCTGTAGCTCAGTGGTTAGATCATGGCACTAGCAATGCCAAGGTCATGGGTTCGATCCCAGGGATTTCACATACTCAGACACAAATGTATAGTATAATGCAATGTAAGTCGCTTTGGATAAAAGCGTCTGCCAAATGCATAAATGTAAATGTCATACCTAAATGTAGTCATATTTTTTATTTTTATATTTGATTCCCCTTGCACTTTATACTACACAAATTTTCATTTATTTTATAGTCAGGTTTTGTTTTGCCTGTTGCATGTTTTTATTTCATCTAGACCAGAGGTTTTCAAACTTTTGGATGGCCCAAATATTATGATCCGATGGACTTTTTTTCTCAATACTGTGAGATACATTATAAACACACAATTGTGAGTTATAATTTACGAATTGTGAGACAAAAAGTCAGAACTGTAAAATAAAATGTCACAATTACCTTTTTTTTTACACATAGTGGCAGAAAAAAGCTTCCATAGGATATGTAAGACCCCAAATATGTATTCATGTATACAGATGAATTTATGCTGTGAAAAATAAAAAATAATGATATGTATAAAATATTATATGGAAAATATTTACTTGCTATCTTTTCTTAATCAGTAGAATAAAATTATTTGTAATTTTTTATTAATATGTATACAGGTCCTTCTCAAAAAATTAGCATATTGTGATAAAGTTCATTATTTTCCATAATGTAATGATAAAAATTAAACTTTCATATATTTTAGATTCATTGCACACCAACTGAA
>RJVU01021200.1:861792-959323 GCA_003731715.1 Anabarilius grahami | reverse complement strand
GTTATGCTTAATCTACAGCATTTGTGGCATAATGTTGATTACTATAAAAATTAATTTCCATTTGTGCCTCCATTTCTTTAAAAAAGCCAAACTTACAGTGCGACATTGTCAATGAAAGTGAATCAGGGCCAATCTGTAATCAAGACATGATTTTAACATGATTTTTAATGTTTAACCCTTTCTTTTCTTTTCAGCTCACTAAGTTTTAAACAGGACCATTGATAAAAAATATCTGATTTTTATTGTAGGCTACTCCACTGGTATAGAGTGCATATGAATTTACTTAAAATCTACTTTACTCTTTCCCTGCCATTGACTGCATTTTCCAGCTATCCATGTTTTCACAGCTATACAGTAGGGGGCGCTATTGCACATCTTCTGAAAGAGTACAGAATCTCTGGATCAAAATACGGGTGAAGAAGAAGCAGAAACAAGTGATAGAAGATTGCTTAAGCAAATGTAAAATAATGCAATCATCACATTAAACAGCATATAAGTTCAAAACTGCGCACTCATTTTGTACTTAATATACTAAAAATTCTTCTTTAGTACTTCTTAGGATAAACTTAAGAACATCGAAGTGTACTCAACTGTGCTAATTTGTGATACCATGAATATGAAATAAAATGTGCTTTTAACATACAATCTCTGTATTAAAAAAGCTGTATTTAGTTACCACTTGTGTTCAAGTCATTTTTGACCCTTAATTTCAATAGAAGACCTTTTTTTAAGGAGGAAGTTATGAAAGTAACAGTATGCCTTAGTACATCAAACTTGTTTTAAAAAAAAAAATCAAGGGAAATTTTATTTCTCATGCTTCGTACAGCCCCATAAACTGATTTAAATGGACATGATTTGTGATAACTGTATTCTGGCAGAGCTGTATGTAATTTTTCAGTGTAATTAAACATTAAAACAGAATGGTTCGGTGTTATATGGTAGATGGTTTCCTTCAGTGCTGTGCGGTGCAATTTTTTTTCAGCGGCATGAACAGCAATATAGATGAGAATTACCTCTATTATCCAAGGCCTCTCACACTGGGCTGCTCTACCATCTGAATGAGAATGAGAAGTCGTACCTGTCCTATGTATTTTTTAATTAAGCCTCATTTAACTTTTCACAGGAAGAGAAATTATTTCGGCAGCTCATATTACTCACCATTAGAAGCTATTACGCCTGCCAGTGATTCCAGGCTTAGACAAGATGTGGGTCATTGCGAGTCTGTGCATTGTCTGGTGTAGGTTTAAGAAAAAATTAAAGAAGCTGGTAGTTTTTTTCTGCCGTACAACATAAGGGCAAACACAAAGAATGGCTTTATAAATTATTTTGTTATCCTGTTGAGGCACAGAATATCAGGATTGTCATGGAACTGTGGAAATATCTTCAAGGCTATGGAGACCAAAACAAAATCTCAGAGAATGTTTGGCACAGATCACTTAATCTTTCCAAGCGGTGCTAGAAAAATGTTAAAATCCGCATTCTTGTATGTATAAACATATCATTATAACTGTAACATTTCAGCCCTGGTTTAAGAACTCAGAAAGCATGCAATTTTAGTTCCACTGTAATGATTGTTTGTTTCCTGAGTGCAGTGTTAAGGCTGCCTTCTACAGTGATGTTCATTCCGCTACATTTATCCCAGCTCAATCAAAGGAAAATTCACAATGTCCTCAGCAGAGCTTACATATCCGTCACATAGTGACAGTGAGCATGGTTTCTTTCATTACAACACGATCAATAAACTCCAATCAATCATTTTCTTGCCAGTGTCAGAGGCCTGCCAATACCTTTACCAGAGCCCACTGCACAGACCGAGAGACAGAAACGGGAAGGAGGAAGATTTCCTGGGTTTACAGCGAATGCTTTAATGCCTTAACACATGAGTGCTCTTTGAAACTGTGTGCAAAGGAGCCAATCTGTAATCTTTATAAGAGACTTTGTGGTAGCGCCGTCACCTTTAGACCCTGTGCACATTCAAGTCGTCTTCAAAAGGGACACAGTAGTCTAAGGCTGAGTGGTTAGCAATGCTCATGCGGTTCAAATGTGGCTTGACATTTTCCAGTAGTTCCTGTTCCCCATCCGCTCTCCACTATTGTATCTTCAAAAGGCCAAAAATTATTGTGATAGCAGCTACATTTTCAGACTGATACGTACTCATAAATTATACACCAATGAAAGTCGCAGCGTTTCAAATTGAGATATTAAATGGGCCCTAAAAAGGCTGTTATTTATTATACTCCCAGTTAACATGTGAAGACAGTTCAGGGATGTATTATGAGCTTGACTCACTGCAATATGTCCTATTCTCAAGACTATTTGCAATTCCCCATGATGATTAAAATTTTAATTCAGAACCAATTATCTAATGTTTTGTTATGAAATATGCATGTCATAAGTTGCCTATAGTAATCAGATTTACAGATGGATCCTGGGGTCATATTAGACTAAATCCCATAAATGAAATATTCTCAGAGGAGAGCACTGAGTTTCTCTTTTTATGAGGGCGCTAGTAATCCTATAAAGTCTGGATTTGCCTTTCTTTATGAGGCTCAGTGTTGTGTTGAATCTTAGGGGCTTAAGAGCTGCCAAACAGGGACAAATTACAAATCATTGAGAAAAACCAAAGCACTGCAGCTATTGATTCAAACAAATCAAGGGTAAACAGCTTTCTGCATGATCTTTCCACTCCAGTGCATTCATGTCCCTGGATACACAGCCATTGTAGCTGGCGGGCGCCGCGTTGTTCTCCTCTTGCTTACCGTGTTACCTGTATTCACAGAACCCTCGGCTTATCTCCCATAGGAAGACGGTGAAATATGCGAGGATTTTTCTGTATTCCGTGCAGCGGTCAACACTGACCTATCGGACACAATATCATGAATGTGACCTTGTTGTGTAAAGGTTGTACGGCCTGTCCTGAGCAGAACTTGAGCAAACGCGTGAAGTCGTACACAGACAATTCAAAATAAATGCTGTGTTGCTCATTCAGGTGTAACAATCTGTGATTCATTGGACATAAAACTTGTGTCTTCAGGTTCAGGCTTAGAGAATGTTTGCTTTTCATTTGGGAATTGATTTTTTTGGTTCATCCTTGGAATTTAAAATAGCTTTTTAATTCAAAACAAATAGGAATTCAAATGTATATGGATGAAATGGGTTTGGAGGAGTGAATGATGGAATGATTTATTAAAGTTGATTATACGCCCGTTTGTTTTTGGTAATGACAATGCAAGTCACATGACAAAAAGGGGATGGCTGAAAGGATCCTGTTGGACTATGGCAGAAAATAAATTTGAGCAGCACTTCTCAACTCTCTCAACTCATGTCTGTTCCAAAAGCAAGAAAAAAAATGAAAAAAGCAAATAACATAATGCAACCATATAATCGTACATAGCTAGGCTTGACAACTTTTAAAAAGGGGTAAAAATGCCTCCCATATCTTTTGTTGACTTCAAAGGCTGCGCGTCTAATCAAACGCTATGGTACTTTTTTTTTTGTCTTCTATCACTTGATAGAAGCTAGCTAGACAGATGCCAACATGCATGACATCCTATCATCCTCAAAAACAAATCAGAACAACATAAGGAAAAAGAAAATACAAAGCAGATTAAATGGGTTCAACTTGCAGAAAAAGATAAACATGGTTTGTGTCAACCAAAATANAGGAGATCACACGGTTCCTCCGTACCTATTGTCAGCAGAACCAAGCTGAGTGGAGCCGGTATCTGATGTGGGCGGAGTATGCCCAGAACTCCCTGAGAAAACCGGCCACGGGTATCACTCCATTCCAATGTGTCTTAGGATATCAACCACCAATGTTCCCGTGGTCTGGTGAACCCTCCGAACTACCCTCCGTCAACGAATGGTTACAAAGGAGCGAGGAGACTTGGGACTTGGCTCATCACCATTTACAACGGGCAGTTCGGCGACAGGAGATACAGGCCAATCGACACCGGCGTCCCAATCCCCAGTACACCGTGGGTCAATGGGTCTGGCTCTCCACGAGAGACCTACGACTAAGACTTCCATCCAAGAAACTCAGTCCCAGGTTTGTAGGGCCTTTCCAAATTGTTAAACAGATCACTCCTGTCTCTTTTCGGTTAAGTTTACCTGCTAATTATCGTGTTTCCCCTACTTTCCATGTTTCGCTGCTGAAACCCTCCGGGGGTCCGAGAGGAGAACCAGAGGGAGCCGAGGGCTGTCATCCCCCACCGCTGGTAATCGAGGGCGAGGAGGCTTACCAAGTACGGGAACTGCTCGATTCCAGGCGTCGGGGTCAGAGACTACAATACCTGGTCGACTGGGAGGGGTACGGACCGGAGGAGCGATCCTGGGTCAACCGGGATGATATCCTAGACCCCACACTCATGGAGGAATTCCATCGGACGCACCCGGAGAGGCCTGCCCCTCGACCACGTGGTAGACCCCGGCGTCCGCCGCCTCGCGTCTGGAGCCGCTCGCAGGGTGGGAGCTCTGTCATGAATGTGGCTCCCTCGCCTCATCCTCTGGACCACCGGAGGGAGCCATCACCGGAATACTGACTCATCCTCATTCGGACTCCATTACCCATAGGCCCTCATTCCTGGGACTGATTGCACACACACCTGCACGACATCACACACACCCTATATAACACACACACATGCTTTCATACATCGCGAAGTCTTGATTTGCTACGGTGGTCACTTCTGAGCGTTATTCCCTGGACTGTTATCTCGTTGTTACTTGGACTGTTACTCTCTGCTGAACCTTTGCTGCCTACCCCGATCTCTGCCTGTGCCCTGGACTGTGTTTGTTTGCCGCCTGTCTTGATCTCTGCCTGTGACCCGACTCTGATTCTCTGCTGCCAGCCTCGACCTCTGCCTGTCCCTGTTTAAGGTACTGCTTTGCCCTTGTGTGTAACACTGCTGTGTTTTAATAAAAAGCTGCAGATGGATCCGCACTCTGTTGACTCTTCATTACATATACACTACCGTTCAGAAGTTTGGGGAAATTAATTCGTTTATTCAGCAAGGATGCATTAAATTGATCAAAAGTGACAGTAAAGATGTTTATTAGGGCTGGGACAATACTACTGATGCATCGCAATTCATGAATCATTTCTGATATTTTCCAAATGTTTCGCAAATCGATTCGGAGCTTAGTTTTTAACAGCAGATGGCGCTCTAGGCTATTTTTTAACCGCATGCTCAAATGCTCACGAAGAAGAGCACTTGTGCATTCGGCTGAGTCTGACAATATATTTGCACTTCAGAATGCTTTTATGATGCAAGATTAATGTAAACAGCTCACTGCAAACACCCTTGTAATTCGTTTCAAACTTGTCGAACGTTATGTATGAAGGTTCAAGAGATGTGTGTAAAGGAATTGGAAGAAAGCAGAGTATGGCTTTTCCTAAACCACGCAGTGCCATCTGCTGTTAAACTAAGCTCAGAATTGATTCGAGAGAGAATCGCTATACATATGGAAAATATCAGAATCGATCCAGAATCATTTCTCAATTCCTGATGCATCGATGGCCCAGCCCTAATGTTTACGATACATGAGACAAGTTTTATATAAGATTTATATTTCAAATAAATCATCATCAAAGACAGTATCAAAAACTGTTTTCAAAATTGATGATGAAAATGTTTCTTGAGGATCAAATCAGCATATTAGAATGATTTCTGAAGGATCATGTGACATTAATGACTGAAGTAATGGCTGCTGAAAATTCTGAACAAAGGTTGGGCTGATTAGTATGGCATTATTAGTCCCTGCTGGTTAGATGATGTGACTACACCATCTGATCTTTAAAAAAAAACAAAACAAAAAAAAAATTTCTATACATTGACAGCCATTTTAATTTTTTTTATGTATTCTATGTAAACAATTTAACTATTTAATTCTATTATAGTAGCTGTTACAGATGACTGATTCTTTTTTTTAATGCATATTTCTTTCTGCTTCCGTGAACTGATTAGTCACATGGCATTTACTGCTCAAGTGATTGGACCAGCCAAGGAACTGCCATTAAGATGAATAGGAATGCTAACAGCTAGCTTTCTCCAGGTATTACAGACCTTCTTGGCTTTTCTGTTATTCTGTTAGCACCCTTTCCTCAAAGCTATCTGTGGGATTCAATCACGAATCAGTATTTTCTCATCCTTTTGTCAGAGGATGCTTTCAGTAAAGATCTGCCTGATTTTGTCAGAGAAAGAGGCTTCATTGTACTTTTCTGAACTATCAAATTGCACACTTTTTGCCTACATAATAAGGTATAAGACATAAATGTCACAGAGCTAACCTTTCCAAAGAGATCGGCCTTAAAGAGAGTGAACTGTGCTCTGCGCTTCAATGAGAAGCACAAATTTTCCTACAGCACCTTTACCAGTTAACCATTTACCTTTATTGAGTCTGATATCTGATTGTTTACCTCTTACGTAATTACACCTCTTTCTCATGCAAAATACTACCTTTATGCAATGCTACATCTATTAAATAAATCATGACACGTTGAGCGTTAACTAGGTGTCTCGCTCTCTTTCTCTTTGTCTGTTTCGGCCATCAGAGCAGAAAGAAATGTTTGAATGCACACTGGTTCCAGAGGTATCAATTAGTCATATGTTAGGGGAGCCTTCAAAGGGGACATTGAAATTCAAATTAATTTCAGTGCTTTCATTAAATGAATCATGCTCTGAGAAAGTCATGAAGGCTGTTAGATCTGTGTGGTTTCTGTTTAAGGACCCTGGTTTGATTTCAAAATAAGTCTTACATTCACAAACACAAAATCATTCCATTAAATAAAGAATATCCAATTCTCTGAAGTGATTATCCTCAATTTGTATGTGTTTCTGAGGGTTGTCATGTCCACACACAAGCCCTATTCAGATGGGACTGATTTTCACTGAGGACGTCAGGTAAAAATGTTTCACAAACATACTTTTGATTTTAAATCCCATCTGAATCAAACATGTGTTTTTTTCTTCTTCTTCCTTGTACAACCTTGGTAAAAATGATGGAGCAAATTGCCTAGTTGTTTCCAGCTAACTCAGAGGTCCTCTGAGAAGTCTCATCCCATCCGAATGGGAATGTTTGTTATTGTTGCCTATTATTTTTCACAACAGTTCTACTCATTTATTTTGACCTTCGCCTGATACCGTAACTAAAACTAAATTTCTTATTGCACTACCTGGTAAATTGATTTAGACCTTTTTACAAACTGTCTAAGTAAAATTACACTCAGGGGTTCAAATACTACCGGAAAACTTGAAAAAGACAATTAATTCAATAATGAGCGTTTTAAAGGATTAGTTCACTTTCAAATGAAAATTAGCCCAAGCTTTACTCACCCTCAAGCCATCCTAGGTGTATATGCCTTTCTTCTTTCTGATGAACACAAATACACTTATGACATTGATGGCTTAGTCAACGAGTTAAAGGACCTCGATGCAGTGAAGTGTTGTATACATTACTTTGTGGGCAAGGCCGTAGGGGTTAACCTACAAAACCACTGGCATTCTTTGAAAAAACACCTGCCACTGAAACGGCGCAATGCTGCCGGGATTTCGGCCTACAAAAAAACCTTCGGCCACACCTTGGCATTTGTTGATGGCGGCTTCCTCCTCAACATCTGCTTGATCACCGTTGACACTAACCACCCACAACCAGTGTTTAACACTGAGGTGGCAGCGAGGGCAAACGCTGCCCAAGTGATTAATCAGGTTTTTGAAGTTTTTGCGTCAAGCCTCAAAGCCTTATTGCCTGAAGACCTGAAGCGCCCCACGGTGTTCAAAACGAACGTAAACCAACTCTATATGAACATCCTATGCAATTCCAGAGGCTGCCAACTTTCAATCAAATTTGGATCAGCATCCAATCACGGTAGATAGGGAGCTCTTGCAGGTGTTCCAGGGGGACCAGAGCTACTCTGAACTGACCTTTGTGCAACTGTATGCCAACACCCCGCACGTGCACGTCCACATGCCCTTAACCAAGCACCCGGTCACCAGGGTCATTACAACTTGTGGTCTGCACAACAAAGCCCACGAAAGAATGCTGCTCCAGAGAGACACCGCATACATTAATCGCATGGACGACTTAGCGAGAAAGACCACTTGCCGAACACATGCAAGAATGGAGGAGGTTTTCTTGCTTGAGGGTTGATTTCCATTCACAATCAGAGCTAATGTTTTCTTCAGCACACCAACACTGCATCACCTCCTTCAGGAGACCCCCTTGCTCCTCCCATTTAGGGACAACCCACATAAGTTGTGCCTTCGGCATGTGGTGAGGCCCATTGCGAACCACCTAACCGACACCCTTTAGTCCCCCCAGAGGACTCTCATCGAGGATTTGCAGGTATCCCCGGCAGTGGTGGGTGAAAACCTTCTTAAAGTGCTCCTGTCAGACCTGCATGACCGGAATGACAGATTAAATATCCAAGTGCTCAAAGTACAGACTCCTCCATTGCTAGCAAAATTGATTGGATGCAGGACCAAGCAGCAGTTTTGCAGAGAACTATCTGAAAGAAAGGCTTTCAACCATCCTTTGACTTTCGGGAGGGCGGTTGAATTGGCGCATCTGCGGGGCATGATGTCTCCCAGTGTTTGATTGAGGGGATGCAGGAATACAAGTACTTCCCATGCATAACATACTGGGATGAGAAACGCTATCCAAAAGCAAAGTGGAAAAAAAAGGGACTACATTCAACTCCTCAACAACGGCGAGGCAACCCCATCCCCCCCCACAGCCACTATCTGCAATGTGCACGCGGAGATCGACCGGCGGTCTCCATGCTACTCATCAAACATCTAGAGATACAGGGAGAGCGGAATGCCATGAATGAGCGTGGTCCTCCAGTGCCTGCCTAAGAGGCTGGAAAAAGAACGACGTCTTAAGACATTAACATTCATCAGCTGTCTTGGGCTCATCCAGAATGGAGATTATATCTCCTTTGGACCACTTGCTGCTCTCCTGGGTGAGATGCCCCTAGCCCAGGATGAGGTGCAAAGGATGAATATTCTGTCTCCTTTAATACTGCTCCACTCACCATGTGTTAGAGGACTTCATGAATCAGTATCAGACAAGATGCCCCCACACCAGCCTAAACCTCCACCTAAACCAACTACGCAGGAGGCTCAAAGGCAGACACCCTCTCCACCAGGGTCGGACACAGAGGTCCAGGAGGACGAAGTTGAACAGGTCATTAACCGGGTGGAGACAAAGACAGTGCCTGCTAACATGAATACGCAGTGGTCTGAGGAAGAAATTTAGCTATGGAAAACCCCAACATGACCCATGCACAAGCTTACAATATTAATAAATATCCTGACGCATCTGAGCTATATAATTGCAGTGAACGGGATCAACGAAAATGAGCTGAAGAAAGTGCCTCCATCCATATCCATCCATCATAAACATGGCTCCGGGGGGTTAATAAAGCCTTCTGAAGCAAAGCGGTGCGTTTGTGTAAAACAAATAAATAAATAGCTTCCGCCAGACCGCCTTCCGTATTCTACTTACGAAGAAAGTGTAAAACTCTCGCAAATCAAAACAATTACGCTATGTCCTACGCCTTCCCTGTTCAACTTACGGAAAAAACTTAACTGACGTTACGCCAGTTTACACTTTCTTCTTAACTTGAATATGGAAGGTGATCTGGCGAAAGCTAGATATTTTACTTCATAACTTGTTAAATATGGATTGTTCTTTCCCCACAAAAGCATTGATTCACTTCAGAAGGACTTTATTATTTTCCGGTCAGAATCCGAAGTGCAGATCCGTGCAAAATTCTATCGGCTAATATTGCCCACAACCCATTGCGTGCTGGACAAGGATTCAGTTAGAACTACAAAACACAAATAAAAAGTGTTAAAAAACTACAAACATGGCAGATGTGCGAGTCCGAAGATTAAAGGGTTAGTTCAAACAAAAATGAAATTTCTGTCATTAATTACTCACCCTCATGTTGTTCCACACCCTTTTCCGGACCTTGAATGTGGTTATTTCGTTGCTTTCAATAAAGGATAAAAAAAAACCTCTCGGATTTCTTTAAAATATCTTAATTTGTGTTTCGAAGATGAACGAAGGTCTTACGGGTGTGGAATGACATGAGGGAGAGTTATTAATGAACGCTTTGAGAAGAGAGGTTTAGATAAAGGGGTTTGAGTGATTAACAATCAGTATCTAACCTGAAGAAAAGAGATTTGTTCAATGTTATCCACATTATATTTCATCTGCAACTGCATTGTTAACTTCTGTAAAGAAATGTTTGGTCATAAACTTTTAAATGCATAATTATGCAAATTGAAAACACTTGAAAGGAGTTCTCTGCATGAAAGACCCATGACTGGCAGATCAACGTGCTACTACATTTCTCTCTGAAATGGAAGGAAATTCAGTTAAATTAAATATGGAGAATTTTAACTGTGACAAGATGATTGACAGGGCAGTTTAAACGGTGACAGGTTGCATGTATCTAAGCGACAGGGCTGTCTGTTAAAGACACAATTATGACAAAGTAGTATGTCCCAAACTCTTCTGCTACACACTCAAAAGTATACACTTTCTTCACAAAAACAGGACATACTTTTAGGGCATAATATAAGTAAGGCGAATTGGGACACAGCATGTGTTTCATCTATTACCCGCTAGGACTATAAAAGTGTGTGAAACGATTTTTCTCATAGTTGGCTGAAGATTTACATTTTGCTGTAATATTGCATGCTTTTATGTGTGTTATAAAGATTTATAGTCCAATATATAGTTCATCATTGTTATATCTAATCAGATAGTTGTTTGTAACTGTGTGAATCAATAATGTAATTAAGTAGCACGAATCAAGTGGTGTTAAACATTGCAATACAGTTTTATTCTGATAAATTTAGCTATCACAACTACTCTCAACTCAGCAACATATCTCTTCCTAGACTTCCCACATGAGATTTACAGAAAGTGTACAGGGATGAATGCATACTTATGAAATCACTGAACATGTAGTGTTTCATAAACACAAGCTGAATAATGAATGCAAGTATTTTTCAATGTATTTTTGTTGCAAGCAGTAGGAAAGCCAAATTAGTTCTCCAGACAGCAAAAAGTGATGCAGACACTCATTATGTAACTAAAACTCACTGTTATTCATTTTAATGGAAAGGGCATGCCACAGCCTACAGTCAACACTGCCTCACAAAGTCTCACATGCAGAACAATGGAAACTGTGATTATCTGTGCCCTTTGATCACAAAATTGCATCTTTATTTGTGCCACCATATGACAGACTTGATGGTTGTCAACTCTGTCAAGAACATTGCATACAGTGTGAAGCAGTTGCTTTTAATGTAAGAACCATCATCTAATCAGGGGGGTTAAACAAGTTTCAAATGCACACAATGTCTTGCATTATTTGTTCAAAGAGGACGCTTTTCCCAAAGTTACACCATTGGCTGAGCCAGTGTTATGTCAGGCCCGGTTATGCTGCTCAAACAATCCAATCGCAATTGCGTAATGGTGCTGTAAGTATATACTTCACCCTTCTCAGATACAAATTCAATCTCCCTTGCCATTCTCAGAGTGAAGTCATAGATTAATGAGTGCTATTTATACCTTATTTATATAAGCAAGAGGAAACTAGTAGGAGGGCTAATTATTGCATAAAGAAAACACCACAAATGATTATTAAATGATTGTGATGGGCTGATGTTGGTGCTGCTTATGCATAAAATTCTGCTTATAAGCAAAAAACAGTCTTCAGATGTACATAATAAAAATGCACCGTGGTAAACCAACATTAAAACTGCGTTCCAAACCTACAATTCTGTTTTGTACCTTTAAGCCCTGAAATGAATCAGAATTAGCATTCAAGTCAGTGTCTACAAATCACAGAACTGAATTGTCAAAAATGTAACAATATTCAAATTTGATTATTTCCATCATCATTTTTCAGAGCCACAGGATATTAAATGAAACACTTAGCAAGCACCGCCATGCACTAATAATATTTTGTTCCTTCTCATTACAGTCCGCTCAGTGTAATCTATTAAGAGTGCACCACACACAGGCTGGTAATTTACTACAGTCTTTTGTTTAAAATTAAGCTTGTCGTTGATGAATCTATACAATTTGGTCTGATGCAATCTATGCTCTTTTATTGTCATCTTGGTGACAATTAACATCATGTACAGTACAGCATGCTTCCTCATCAGGCGTCAATTCATTGAAATGCATGAAATTGATATGCTAAATGCAATGGGTGCGCGCAAACGATGGAGGAGGGTCTTTATCACATGCGCTGCGCATACATGAGATGATTCTTGTGGCAGTTTTGTTCTGTTCCCAGGCAGCCCTCAGGTTCAGCTGAGCTGTTTGATAATGGCTGATGACTGTGCTGATGAATTTGTTGGGGAGGAGGGGGGAACGGAGGAGCTGTGTTGCTCATGCTTCCCAATCTTGGCAACACATCCATGGTTGGCTAGACTTCATAACAACCCCTATGTAGAATCCAACCGGGAGTATTCTGTCAGCCCTGCCGGTGCCTGATTCTGAATCTGATACACTACAATTCAACACAATCACAGTCCTTCCAAGCCAACACTGGTGATCCAAATCATGGCAAATATGTCAGTAAATCGAACATCTGTGAGGGAAGATGAAGAAAAAGACTATTTTAATTCCCCGTCTGTCAGAAAGCTTGACACGGATTTTTCATTAGCTTCTGGTATGTCATAGCAGATAATAATAAAGATAGATGACTAGGTGAAGAGCACTTCACTTGTTTTGAGCATTTAGGTGCCCTTTTCTACCACCTGCCGCACCTATTTATAATAGCAAGTGATTGTAGCTGGAATATGAATATTACCTCTAGTCTCAGTTATCCACACTGCAGTATGTATTTCTGGCACTGATGTCATGGCATCATTCTTTGAATTCTGAAAGAATTAATTGTTTACATCATTGTTTATTTGTCTACAGTGTTATATTTAAAAAAAAAATTTGTTTGTTTGTTTTAGTTATAGCAAAGGTGCACAAAGTTTTTACTATGAGGGGCCAAAATAAAGGGCTGAAAGTAAATTTTGCATCCAGCTCCATTATATGGAAACTAAATTCAATTATATTATCTACATTTTGCTTAAAAAAAAAAAATATATATATATATAGATTGGCAAGACAATTCAATAAGATCATCAACTTTGGCCTGCAGGCCCTGGTTTGGGTCTTTCTGAGAGACCCTTTAAATGTAGTTAATATTTTGTCATGTCATATTAATACATTTTAGTCAAAATCATATCAAATTTTAGTCAACATTTTAGCAAATATTTTAAATATTTTTTGAGTACGATTTAAAATAATTTTAAAAATATTTTTTAAATATCATCATAATGCACATTTTTCTGTCCTCATTGTTTTTTTAAAGAAAGATTTAAAGAACTTTAAAAGATTAACATTGGCTGACGGCATTATTTTAGCACCTGATTCATAGGATCTATTCAAATCAAGGAAAGACCCCCCCTTGAAAGAAATCTGTGCAGAATGTAATTAGCATGCTGCAGTTCCTGATCTTGCAGGTATCTCACAATCTGCTTTACGGGGACTGTACTATTCCCGTAACATAAGTCTAATTAATATGTTTATAATATCTATTTTTAATATAACAGAAGGCATGTTTGCACTAAAAGTCAATTATGAAAATGACTCAAATACTTCAATCTATTTCAGCACAGTTGGTTAAACAGGATTTTGGGCTGTTAGTGAATAAGATGCAAGTTTTTGCACTGATATAGCACGTGTAAAATTGCTTCAACTGTTTAGTCAATTCGCCCCTGAGTCTCTCTCTCTCCAGCTCATACTTTGCCCATCTGTGCAAACGAGCAGTAAATAAGGACTCTGCTCAAGGCTAAAGACCTCTCTTAGTTTCTGTGTTCCATCACTGGTATTTTTGTCCTTGAAATTTAGCGTGGAATGGATGTTTTTGAATGCAGTCTTTGCCAGTACCATTACCGCGCCTTAAGCAAATAAGCTTGCCACCCCCGTGCTGGAGGATGGGACAGTCACTGACCTACTTCTGTGCTCTGAGCCATCAGAGAGGTGGAGGAGAGGCCGCCTGACAGAACAAGAGGGTGGACACCCCAGAAAAAGGGGATATCACATCTGCTATGACATGACATTTATTTTGTTTTTGTAAAAATAACCTTTTAAAGGGTTAGTTCACCCAAAAATGAAATTTCTGTCATTAATTACTCACCCTCATGTCGTTCCACACCCGTTAGACTTTTGTTCATCTTCAGAACACAAATTAAGATATTGTTGATGAAATCCTAGGGTATCTGATCCACATATAGGCAGCAACGTCATTGCACCTTTTGACGTCCAGAAAGGTAGTTGAATACATGGTTAAAATAGTCAACGTGACTACAGTGGTTTAACCCTGTGTGGATCGGATATCCTTGGATTTCATCAAAAATATCTTAATTTGTGTTCCGAAGATGAACGAAGGTCTTATACGTTCATGAGGGTGAATATTTAATGACAGAAATTTCATTTTTGGGTGAACTAACCCTTTAAGTTAATAGAAACTTCACAACACTGCTGTTATATATTATGGAATTAAAATACAGCAGATTCAAACATTGGCTTGAATTGATTGGATTGAAGAACGTGAATTGTGAAACATACCAGAAAAGAGCCAGTAAAAGGCAACATTTTATTGTTAACCAAAACTATTGAAAATAGTTTTAAGTAATTGAAATATAGCTAAAATATAACTAAAATAAAATATAAATATTAGATGAAAAACCTAAACTTGCCTTGGCAACTAACCAAAATAAAAATGTATGTTGTAGTACTAAAACTAAAAAAAAAAAAAAAAATCAATATAGCTAAATAGAAATTTTACCGTATCAATCCGAGTCCAGTGATGAAACACTGGAAGAAGTAGTTATTCAACCTGAGCCTCCAACGCAAGGACGACTTGAGCAGGACGTTTCTCAGTGATACACTACTCAGTTTGTCGTACAATATGAGATGTTGCAACTGTAATTCCTCACCATCAGCATTAACAGGTGTATGTCCATCAACAAACCAATGTGTATGTTTCTAATTTATTGCGGTCCACATGTGGGAACTGCATCATTAACTGTATCAATAAAAGCGGATACATTAACTGAGCACTAACGTGAATGACTGATGTATCATTAAACTTTGTAAAATAAATCTTGCTCCATCCTTTATCATCACTCAAAGTAATAAGAACAACAGACAATCTGCATTAATGGACACACTTTAGGTAATAGTGGGCCTTATATCAATAATTTATCATACTTACAGGTTGTGATTCTGAGGAGCAAGTTGGTCCAAATAAAGTGGGTACTGTGCCATCTTTAATGGCGTTTTGTAATTCCTATTTAGACCTCCAAAGAGATTTAAGAAGCCATCATCAAAAGGTTATACTGCAGTATCGCTGTGGTAATTTTAACCACTGACTCTTCACATCCTCATCCTTTGGAAGTGTTTACAAAGAGAATTTGCTTTTGCAGAGCATAAAACAGCATCTTCTCAACATGTACACAACAAGAACCAGATACAGCATTTGCGGGTGGGTCAAAGTAGACATCGTTCATGGGCACCCAATGAAGAACATAGGCGGGCATTAGGCAAATGTGTTACCCAGTGTAGGCATCACGGAAATGGTATTTGAATTCCAGAACGACTCAATTAGGATGTTCAGAGTCGATTCTTTCTTTTGAGAGACAATAACTTTATATACCATGCACTTTCGGCTTCACACCTTTGCAGATTACTTACTTTCACAGACAACTATATTACACATTGCATGAAAGGGAATATTCGAAACACTTTAAAAAAAAAAGTTTAAGTCCACTTTTTTATGCCCTTTCCTCGCTAACTTCCCTCCATCGCGCGCACTTGGATGTACGTCATTGCTGGCGGAACCAGTGGGCAGAACTGTCGCAATGGTTTTAAATGGAAACGCCCTACACCCTTGATCAATTGGAATCTGCTATGGAAGTTGCTGTTGTGACATCACAATCATGTTGCACAATGCTATGTCTATGGATCTGCCTGAAGTGTACATATGAGTAGACTCATTCCCTATGTCAAAATTCAGGGGTCAAGGGTCTGTCCAAATAAACTTCCTTTCTCTACTTGATGAAGCACTTTATGCACTCAACTGTCACAGCTTTCCTTATGTAGCAGATCGAGGGAGGGGCTGTTAGATTCCGATGTTGAATGGCAAAATTACCTTACAAAATTTATACACCACACAGTTGAGTACATAGTCCGTAGTACACAACTTGCGTGCTTCTTTAGCAACCGGAGCTTCTAACGGCAGCTGCAGTGACCCAATTGGCGATTGGCTCTTTTATTTATAAGGCAGGACTTGTTACGCCATATTGCGCGTTGCACTTTCTCCCATTTATAAGTGCACCATTTTTATATATCTGAAGTCTTTGGCATGGACCAGTTAGCCCCTACTGGTATATGTAACTACACCTTTCTGTGTGCAAAAAGGTGAGGTGGTAAAGACTTCCTTTGTGCCAGGTTTACAGAGAAGAGTCTGACAAATAGGGACTGGTGACATCAGATGAAAAGTAAAGTGGGTTCAGAGATAGAATATGTTACGACATTTTGATGAAAGACTATAAAGGTAAACATGTTTTTCTTTGGAATAAGATGTCCCCATTAAGGACATTAAAACCAGCAACATACATTACAAAAGTTATTTCATGTTTACTTCTGTTCTTATAACTGTGAACCTCTACACAATGTCTTCTTATTGTTATAGCTATTGTAATGTCACAAATAGACATTTTGGATTTTTAAGGTAAGCGTGTATTACATTCCTCATGAAGCACACGAAGCAGGTGGAAAATAGTATATCTATAGCCTTAGTTTTTGTCAGAACTTAAATAGATTTGAAAAGTCGTAATGTGCTGTCAGTGGAATATTATGACAACCCTGACACAAAGTTTGAAAGGGTTTATTTTTGGGATAATGGGCAAAAAATAAATATATGGACAAGAAATATTGATTTCAGTTTACATGAGAAGCATGTGCTACAAGAGAGTGAAGAGCACAATGCAGGAAATTGGTTGCCAGGACAACTGTCAGTTGTACAAAAATATTTGACATAAGGAGTACAAAGTTAAAAACACTCAAGACACACTTGAGAGAACAGTGAAGCATGTAATCTTGCATTATGATCTCCATGTTTTTAGAGGTGAAAAGCAAAACATTGCACAATTTCTGTGATGACCAAAAATCCCGCTTGTGCAGTAACATTATGTTTGAAAACACGTGGAAAGAACCATTTAGGTGCCTCTTTACAGTCTGTTGACATTCATGTTTTAGTGCAACTAACAACCAATTTCAAGCAATTACTTCCACTTTCAAGAGAGATTTCTCTAACTAATGAAACGGACAACAATAAAAAATTTGCTCACATTAATACTTGACTTGTTCAGCTGCCATGCTTGAAAGCATATATTACTTTATGGTTGTTCACAAGTCTTTTCTCTAACAAGGAGCCCTAATGGATCATAATTACTCTTATCAAATTCCATTAAAATGTTTCATCAAGGTCCTCACAATGAAAGAAATTACAAAGAAGGTTCAGATTAAAATAAGCTGGAGCACATTGATTTTATACTTCATACTGAACATGTTCCCTCATTATTGCTGCCTCGGACTTGGGGACCAATGGAGACCACCACTGTCCACAGAGACTCCACAACATCCAGCAAGATCTAAGTAAGAAGAAATCAGCATTCAAATAAATTGCCAACATTCCTGTGAATAGCATGTCAGCAAACATGCATTTATTTTTCATACTCAACATTTCTTTCAAACTAGGAGGCATGAAGTCTTCCTGTTTATTTGAAGAAAGGCAGGACTCCATCGCAGTGTGGTAATTTATGCTACAGATGTTTGTGGCAAAGCACCGCCTATAGTCTGGGGAGCCATGATTAATTTATTTGTGTTTGGATAAGAGCATGTTTGCTTGGTGGATTAATATTGCTCTTTTGCAAAATCAGATCATATCTTGGTAAATTCAATATTGCCTTCTTAAATGAGTCAATGTTCACTCTACAACTTACAAAGGACAGCTGGTTTTCATTAGCAAAATGGCCACAGGTGTTTGCATAATGAAGAAGATGATGTTTCATATTCAAGATGTGCTGCTATACATGATGGAGATGTTTTAAACTGGATAAAAAAGAGGCTTGTGCCATTGAGTTACAGTAGGTAAAAAGGTTGTTATTTCATGACAAGATTAAGATTTGTGTCCTTTGCACCTTAGAATTAATCACTTTAAATCTAAAAAGTCCAATAAATTGTACCCCAACTCTAAAATATAAACTGTGACTGGAAAAAAACAAAACAAAAATTCAAAAATACTGGATGAACATTCAGTTTCATTGAAGTTGAATGTTAGTTAAAACATCTCTCCCTTTTGACTCCCAATAGCACAGTTGAAGTACTCGCACAGGCAATATTTAATCTAAGGTTAGTAGAGTTTATTTTCTGTGACAATTTAATATAGTTCACATCATGTATTTCAGAATGTACTATGGTTAAGCCATTTTCAATCAAGCCATTTTATTGGTTATTATATCTGCAGTTGGCACTGGTGCCCATACAGATGCCTATTTTTTCAGTAACTATAAAACTTCAAAACAAGTACTAGTGCAGAATGATAATAATCAGTTTTTATTGTTCTGAAGGACTTTTCAAAATGAATAAACAGAGCTTTTTTTTTCATCTTTCCTTCATTCGTCTTCTTTCTGTTGCCCATAAAATGCAACATGTGCTTCACTAATCCAGAGGGAAAGGTGAAATAGTCAATACATCAATAATAAAGGCTTTAAATTAAAAACTATATGAAGCCATTGAGATGACATGATGTTTCTCCAGATAGAACAAAGGGAGGAAGGAAAACACAATGTTTACCACCTTGACACTGATATCACCTGATGATTCTCTTAAAGACTATAAACGTGTGTAAAACTCAAACTAAAGAGTAATTAAAGTGCATTAGCTGCTGAATTAGTGCGTAATTAAAAGTTATTGGTCTCTTAAAAGTAAATAACTTAATTGGCCAGTAAATTGTTTGTGTAAAATTAAATATAATGATTCTATAAAGACAAATTTCCCTCAGTGAAGCATACTTAACAGTATTTAAAAAACTATGGTTATTTTCATTGAACAGTTAAAAAAGAAAACAGACATGGAGGCAATTGGGAACATTTTACATTTTACAGAGATACCATAGGCCTATGCACATATTTGCAAATAATAAAAAGCATTCAACCATATAATCATGTTAGGATAGCAAAATAAATTGGCTTTTTAAATGTGTTCCCTCATATTGATGTTAAAAGCTGTGCATGCATTTAAACTCCATGCTATTTCACGAGTATACGACATGAAATCAAAATAAAGTAATTTGTATAGTAATTTATGCGTATTTGGCATGCTGTCCGGGGGAGGGTACTCAGAGTACTCCCCCTCCTCAACTGGGATTGAAACCAGCCAAGAGTGTGGTGATGGGGTGGTGGAGGGATGCTGTGAAACTTGTCGCGGGATAGAGGTGAGAGACAGTTGTTTATAAGCTTCCTCTTGCACTGATTGGTTGATTACCTGAACGTGCGCCTCCTGAATTTTGTTAAATAAAACTTCGTTTTGGTGCAATTTCGTCTGCCACTGTAGAAATCAAGTGTTGTGCGACATACCCTGATGAACTTGCAAAAACACCTTGCAAGTTAAAACATGACCCAGACAACATGCAAGAAGGATAAACATGGTTTTTGTCATATTGTATATTTACATAATATTTAGATATTTGAAGTACTTTTCTATCTGTTTACTTTTGTTCGATCAACAGTTTTAATTCTGTGCTGGACCACCAATCATGTTCAATTGATGTAAAATCAGTATTCTGATGCAAAACCAAAAACACTCGATATTTCTAGAGTTTCAAATCTGGAGCAAATGTGATTTTTTTTTCTCTTCCACAATTTTTTACACTTTTAGAAAACACTGAGCTAGCGGTCAAATGAAGTGGACTGAAAATGGGTTCATGTAAAATTTAGAGTGTGTTGTCAAAATGGCATGAGTCTTACTTGTAGAAACCAGCTTGAGCTTGGCTAACTTGGGTAATACATCTCACAGATGGAGCTCTGTCAGTCTATTTTCTTGTCTGTCCACCCTTCTAGATATTTTTTCCTGTCCTGTTGGCTATTTGTCTGGTATTTCTTCCCCCATCTCCTTTTGTCTTTGCAATCCCTAGTAAACTTTAAAGAAAAATAAAGTTCATAATTTTCATTATGTCCTCTGCTGTCCTGTATTCATTAGTGTGCACATTAAAAAGAGATTGCTGTGGAATCTTATAGTTTCGAGTGTGCCTAATGAGAAAATACCCTGATTTCATTTGCATGTTTCTTGATTAGAAGACTTGGATTAATGCTGAATCTGTAGATCTTGCTCACCAAAGCTTTTAAGCGGCATTTAGTTTTTGGGCGGAATGGTTTTAAAGAAAATCAGGATGGCATGTTGGTTGACTTCAATTAAATCTTCATGTAATACTGCAAAAACGAACCATTCCAGACCACGAGTCAGTAGTACACTAAATAATGCTCAGTTCTGGGTTTTTGAAGCTGGAATTACACAGAGCAGATAAAGCTTAAACCGTATTAAAAGGAAAGTTGTTTGCATTTTTTTTTTTTTAGTTCATGCACTTACGTGTACTTAACTAACAAAGTAGTGGTTAATATAAGGTAACATAGGTTAAGGTTAGGTTTAGGGGTAGGGTCAGGGTTTTTTTTTTTTTTTTGACTCAGATGCAGTTCATTTGGAAAAACAAAACAAAAAAAAACAATATGATTTGTTCATTGGCTTTTGGATTTTTTTGCAGCAAAAGTTCAAGCTGCAGTCCGTAGCTTTTTTTTGGTTCAAAATCAGTTTTTGAGCAAGTACAACCAGCCAGTGTTCAAACCGATCTCCTTACCTTAGTCCAATACACAACGGTAAGCTTGTAATAATGTTTCCTAATCCGGATGGTACTGGTGGGTTTCCGCGTGAAATTCGAGCATGCAGCTGTTTGTCTTTGTGTTATTACGTCACATCTGTTTACATAAGGAGTCCCAGCTAGACTATATGGCATGTAGAGGATGCTGCAGGTGGCGGATCATTTATAGATTTTTCTCACAGCAGCTGCAATAATTAAACTTATCATTTTGATGGCAGATTGTAATCCAGAAAGGTCCAAATGACAATCATCAGTGACAACTAGAGATTCACCTGTAGTCAAAAGTAAAAGACTTCGGACTACGGAGTGGCTACAGAAATTGAAATCTACAGCTAATACACACTAAATACAATAGTCACGCAATGCTGATGTTGTTAAAATTAACAATTTGAAAACAACAATTTGAGAACAAAGTATAACAATAATAATAATTTGCACGGTTTGACGTGATCCGAGCTAAGCGATCGTTAGATTTAAACACCATTGGCAGCGTGATTTATTGCTTTTTTTCCTCAGTTGGTCAGAACAAAAGTGGCAGACATGTTATTTATTCAGATGTCATTTTCCGGTGAAAATTCTTATTTTGATCATACTTCCAAGATTACAATCTGTGATTCCGAAGTACAGTATCCACACTGGTGCGGTGACTGACAGCATACAAACATTAGATTCATCCGTGCTGAGGAGCCGTGGCAATGCACAACCCACGTAAAGATGATAATTCCGCAAATAACTGAGATGGCGACAAAGAGGCAAAACAGACTGCAGCTTTAATTATTCTTCCACTTTTTTTTATCATGATCATTTTTCACAAATTAATTCAACATTTATGAATTTTGAAGCCTAAATACAATCACCAGAAGTAAAACTCTAAATGTAGGCTATAAACGATATGAAGACAGTCATTAAGCTTTCAACAACTCTTTCCACTTTTATTTAACAAACATTTTCCCTGAAATTGAGTTAGGATAGTTTGCAAAAGCGCAATTATAGACACAATGAGGTTGTAAAAGCAGACTGGTGAGTAGATTTTTCCTGTTCGGCATGAAGTCCTTGACAACCTCTGTAGTCCCATTTAGCTACTTGTTAGTTACAGCCTTTTTCAAAGCAAGTAAAAGTAAAAAAAATATCACAAGGGCTTATTTTATGTTGTAGAATAAAATATGAAAATATCTTAAACTTGTGTCTACTGGAGACCTTATTTCAGGCATTTTAACATAAAAACAACAACAACAAAAAAAACATTGACTTCAGGATGATGCAAAAATGCTAATTCATTTCTGGATTTTGTCCTACAAAAAAAAAAACATGCGTCCATCTACTCATAGTGATCAACATGATCAGGGCTGATACAGAGCGAAATACAGAAAACAAAGCTTACTCTGGACTTAACAATATTTTATATTTATATAATAACACATTTAATATTTGGAGAATATTTTGCATTGTACAGTAATAACACCACTTGAATTTTAGCCTTTTTTTAGTAACACATATCAGATGTATTTGAAGACTGTTGGCTATTGAAAGAGAATTAATGAAAAGGGAAGAGATTTTATTAAATAGACCATTAAAAAGGGTTAATGTAGGAAGAACCGAGCTGTCTTTTTATCCCTATCTCACCTCTGAGGCAGACAGCAGGTTCACTTTTAATGATACCTTTTCCATTCACCAGATGAAATTCATACATCTCAGTTCTCCAGTGCTGTGTGTCTGCAAAATATGGCCATTTGAGGTCAAGCTTTAAATAAACTCCCTGTACAGAAATGTAGAGGTTTCAGTCTTAGCTTTTAGCTATATGTGGTTAAACAGTAATAGTGTATGCTAATCCAAAAAAATATAACATACAATACATAGCCGAATACATAGCCGAAGACATACATAGCCGAATAATCACCGTGGACTATCTAGAAGTACTGAACACTGCTCAAGGGGACAGTGATAGAGACAGGATGAGTTTTCATTATCACTCTAGTTCCTGGTCATCCTTTCTTGGGATTAAACCTGTGACTTTTTTGTTAGCAGCCCAGACTCTTAACCGTATGGCAGACACCACTTCCAGATGGGTGCCATTTCCCTGCTTCTGAATGTCAGTGTGTGTGTGTTTGTGTGTGTGTACCTGGTATTCCCTACATTATGGGTAACTTTTGATCTTTTGGGGACTTTTTTTGTGGAAAACAGCTTATAAATAATATGGGTCCCACTTTATATTAGGTGGCCTTAACTACTATGTACTTACATTTAAATTAATCATTTGATACAATGCACTTATTTTGTGTACATACATGTTTTTACATTGTACTTATATTTTAAAAATACCTGGATGAAATTACATCTGTAATTAATTTCTGTAATTACATTTATAATTACACTGTTGACCCATCGCTTACACTTTAACCCACCCTTAAACCAACCCATACCACCAAAGCTTTCCCTAACCTTACCCGTATCCCACCTCAATAGCAGCAAAAGTGTTTTGCAATACAATATGGACACAATAAGTACACTGTACTTATTTTCTGATGTAAGTACATGGTAGTTAAGGCCACCTAATATAAAGTGGGACCATAATATGATTTTTTTTTTGTGCAGTAAGTTTTCTGTGACGGGTATGTTTAGGGTTAGGGTTAGGGGATAGAATATACAGCTTCTACAGTATAAAAACCATTATATATAAGTCCCCATAAAACATGGAAACCAGTATGTGTGTGTGTGTGTGTGTGTGTGTGTGCTTGCGTGCGTGCGTGTGTGTGTTTCCCCCTAACCAGCAAGTCTACAATCTCCTGTTATCTTGTTTTAACTAATGTACATAAAAAATAACATTTTAATAGAAAATGCACATGAATTGAATACTAGACTTGTTGCATTCTAGAAGACATGAATACAAGAGATGCTGCATCAAAACAGGAAATTCAATTTCAAGTTTGTGTACACAAACGCTGTGCCACTCACTCCAGTAAATACCACTATAGAGTGAAACTAATGTTTGTGCAGTAATGCAGACTAATGTTTGATTGTTTGCTTACTTTAGAGTGCACAAAGAAATGGTAAACTGTAGGTACTTTCTGAAAATCTGATACAGAAAGAGATGACAGCTGCAGGTACACGACCTGCAACACATCTTATAAATGTAAAACCCTGCGAGTTAACAATATCCCCATGGAAGCCCTGACCATTGAATATAAAGAAAAGCAATGGGTCTATTGAAGCCAAAGTCTCCTAAAGGCAGACAGAAGCAGGAGCTGTCATCATTGGGATAGATTGCACCAATTCATTATTAATGATTCATAAAATGAGCTCCAGTAGACCCATTTTAAATGCATTTTCTATTATGGCGCATGACACCCACATCTGCTGATTATGCTTTAAGATGTGGGAACAGAGCAGATTCTTGAGACATGAGACAAAACACTCCCACAATTTCATAGGCAATTTTTTTCATAAACACTTTGTGGTTTTGAATTCCGGTTGAAACTCCCTTCACATCCTGATAGCAATCAATAATATAAGTGGTCCAAATATAAAATATAAAAATGTTCACTTTGAAATTACAAATGATGACCAGAATGTACCAGATGTGCCATTGCATTTGATTTTCTCATTTTTTTTATCACAATTATTACGTTATCACTAACTATTCCTAAAACTACCCATATAAAACAGTAAATTGTTGTAATTGTGCTTATATTTTCTGTGCCACAACCATGATTAGCTCCATCACACAAACTGTAGAGAAAGTGTTGAATTTTTTGTTTAATTAATATTTATAGCAAGCAATATAAATGGCAAATGAGTTTGAAACCATCTGGTTGTCTTAAATCATTCATTAATTGAAAATAATTACAGATTTGTCCAGATTTATATTTGATAAATTATTTTTATATTTGACAGAGTTAACTTATAATTAGAAAAGATAAAAAGCAGCATGCTAAACATATGAAAACCTCTGAACATTGACATTTACTTTATGAGTTCAGTAGCCTGTTTTGCTACTTTGCTGTCAGTGGTCTGACTGACAGCAAGATCATTTGTATCCTGGGGATATTTACTGTTTGTTACTGTAAGGATGACTTGTAAGAAGGTGTTCTGCTTTTTGACTGTAAAACACAATAAAATAAAAATGAGTAATTGTTGTCATTTAAGAGGTGTATAATTCTTGTACTCTGTAAGGTGGCAGCAGAGAATTACACAGCAGGGATAATATTCATATGAACATGAATACGATAAGAGCATGTGATTTACTGTTTCTGAGAAAACCTTCTGACTGATGAGTCAGTCGGCCATTTTGAAAATATCAGTCCTGTATATCAACAGTGTGACCCTGTCCTCATTTTGTGTCCCCATTCAGCACATCAGTAAATCTATGTGACATAATCAGAGGATGAGATAAAATATGCATTCTTGCTTCCAAGCTCTTATACGCACATTTGTGTGTAGCTTTTTCATTTCCACTGATTCGCTGGGTGTTAAATACCAAGAGCCACATAAAGAGGGATGACGGTACTAATCGTGGATCAAACACTGCTATTAAGCCAGCGTAAAATTTGTCATTATACATATTTTCTGTTGCATCCATATCAGATATGCTTGCAGACAGCACCTGCATACACATGAACACACACACACAGATTCAGTGTATTGTGATTCAGAGACTCAGCCTAGATTAAATTCTCCAAGATGGAAGATGAATCATCTCTTAAGCAGTCAAGGATTAATTTGTTTCTGGAAATCTGCAATAACTAATGACTTCTTTTCGTTTATAGAGTCAGTTATTGGAATGTTAAAGAACTTAAGTGAACTGTTTTTCTTCTACTGACATCTACATTTCATAACACTCGAATAGAAATCAACAGTGCATCCTTGAGAGTATATTTGCTTTTTTTTTTTTTTATAACATACTATGGAGCCCCTAAAGGGACATGCCTTTGGATAATATATGAGATGGGAGGAAAAAATATATTTCAAAGCTTTTGCGTTCTCTCTTAAATGTTTTGTATTCCACAAGAAACTTTGCGTTCCTTCACAAAACTTTTGCGTTCACATGCAAGAACTAAATGTTAACAAATGGAACTTTATTGTAAAGTGTTACCATTGTATGGAGATCAAAACATTTTAAGTCATGAACCAAACCAACCAGCTCTGAGGTAAATCACAATATTACGTATAATGTTGATTTGCAGATAAAAAAAAAAAACCACTTAAATTCTTGAAGTAAATGACTATTCATCCCCAAAGCATTGTCAATGAATTAATGAAACCAAAAAACAATGGCACAAAGTAATCCCTGTCATAGACTAAAAAACAATTTTGAAGCCAAATCTGTCAGTTGCTGAAAGCTTTTTCCTTTTCCATGTTGACAGAGCATCAAGCATAACATTAAGAATGCCTTTTAAATTCCAATTCACTTCCTGAATTTGAATAGCAAGATACAGAATTGCTGCATATATCCATCATTTTCATTTTTATTTTATCAGCAAACATCATGCAGTTGTAAGTCCTGTTATGAAAGAGACTGACAGCTGCAATCAATAACCGAAGTGACTCCTTTTAAAGTTTCAGGACTCACAACCGAATTCTGTGAGCCAGTTTGCTTGATGTGCATTGTATGAATGAAACTGCAGTCGACAAGTTGTCTGTCACGTCACAGACATATGTATGACAGAAGAGCACGTTTCACGTGGTATGTTTGGCTGTCAATCACTATCATGCTAGGACTGTCAAACTCTCTCAGCTTATGAAAAATGGCAGCTATTGTGTATTCAGTAAGCGAGACATAACTCCTGTTAAGAGTTTCAGTGGAGGGGAAAGGACAAGAAAACTGGATGAAAATCCCCAAATTGTAAATGCATATGCAATATCTTTTTGTCTGGATGATGACAATTTTGGAGCATTTTTCTCACCTGCAATACATTGCAGGGAGATCACTGTGAGGTGTCAGAACATTTGGAAGATTTATAATGTATGTGAATCCACTCTGATGATGATTATCAAATGGTTGTATCCAAACAAGATGCTTAAAATAGACCCAATGCTTGTGGGATTCAATGGCCAAGAGCCCAGTCAATGCCCTGTTCTATTATAAACAAACGCTGAGCCCAATCTATCATCTCCAGCCCATAAAGCAACACAGTGGCCTCACTAAAGCATGATGTTGCTGCCTGGCATGACTGGCATAAAGAATGAACTCATGAAAGAAGGAGCCAAAAAAAAAAAAACTACAATGAGATTTCTGGTGTGACTCACATGAAAAGGCAGTGGAGAGCTCTCAAATCCCCACTAGGATCGATCTTCTCCATCATCAGACAATGTTCACCAATGTAAAGGTCAAGATTACAGTGTCACTCTCACTGAGATATTTGGTTTTCAGGCTAAATTCCAGTGGAATATGACATATAAGTTGTTTATGTGGGGAAACAGTCTTTGAAAAAAAAGATTAATTCATTAAAAATAAATAATTTAATTATTTCCTTTTTATTTTTAATTTATAATTTATAGGTGGTTTTTAGACTCCAGAGTCCTGGTATGCGCACAAATCCAATCACCTTTTTGCATAAACCTTAAAGCTTCACTTTGTTTCTGTGTGAAAACCCTGAACAATAATTATTTATTAATGGTGCACTCAGTAATTTTTTGTTATGTTGTGCTGGCAAGGATCTGCAGGTTGATGATTAAATGTCTTACAACCAATGTCCATATAAAAAGTGTGAACATGAACTATATGGTCTGAACACAGTTTCTGTTTTTTGTCCAGTTATCCATCCAATCATGTTCAGCAGTCAGTTGCAAGTCAGTGGTCCTTATGCAGATGATTGTCAGTCTTGTTTTCATATAGCATTACAGTTTCACTTGAGGTACGAGAATATTATCACCAGCTCTCAAAATGGCAAGAATAAGATTAAAAATAAAGTTGTTCTTCATTTTTGTAAGTCACAAGACCACCAACCTTTGTATTCTTGTGCTGACACACTGAAATGCTAGATGACATAACATGAAATTTTAAGATGCTGCAAAAAAAGAAATGTTACGAATAAGCCAAGGTCATAAATAAAAGTTATTTTACTGGTATATAACTAGGAAAAACACTGTTAGACCTAAAAACATGATATTACCATGACCCACACTCATTTTTGGAAATGTGAATTTTCAAGGACTTGGCACCAAAACTCTCTAAGAACACAGTGCAAAAAAATCATTATCTTAGTATTTTTGTCTAGTTTTCCAGTAAAAAATTAAAATAAAATAAAAAAAATATATATATATATATACTTGTAGCTGTGCAATATGGCTGTATATCAGCACGGCTGTGATTCGGCCGTAGGTAATCACAGCATAATGATATACAGCCATATTGCATGGCTACATGTGTGATATTGCGTTTATACAACAGCACGAGTGTGTAAATAAATAAGAAACAACAATGGATTGCCTTTAAAAACCTTTTTTGTGAGGAACTACTTCCTTCTGCCATGGATTCAAATCTCAAGTTGATAATTTAACAGTTGAGCCCAAGCCTCTGTTACTAATTCTAAAATGTCACTTTAGAACTAGTAACGAAGGAACGTTGAGTCGCTTCATTGAAACTCATTGTAATATGTAGAGTATTATGAGAGAGAGATCGCCTGAGTGAGTGTATTACCTGCATCTAGCTGATATTCTTCAGGTCAATCATAATCACAAATTCAGTTTGAATGTCCACTAAGGAAAGCTAAATCTTTGTCTTTGTCCTTTTAATATTTAAGACATTCCCATGACAGCGCTAGTCAATGCATTTGTCAGTTGCGTCTCGTAAGATGTTGTGTATAGACGTAAGATGTCAATATAAAATTATTTCATATATATATATATATATATATATATCAGTGGCGTGCGGTCCATATAAGCTGCAAATGCTCTGCATACCCAAGCCATTCGTGGACTCGGCAACTAATATTAACATTATAAATTACTATTAAATCCCTTCTTTGAGGTGTACCATAAAGCCTACAGGATTGGTGATGCATATGTAACTGTCCGTAATTTATTTATTTGCCAAACGACGGTATTTTCCTTAAATCTGCCAGTTACGGAGACTTCCGGGTAAGCTGATCTACAGC
The DNA here is from genome assembly GCA_003731715.1 of Anabarilius grahami. NCBI lineage: Eukaryota > Metazoa > Chordata > Actinopteri > Cypriniformes > Xenocyprididae > Anabarilius > Anabarilius grahami. The sequence continues at coordinate 930,205 of RJVU01021200.1, read as the reverse complement.
AGCTTTTGCGCCTTCGTGCTTTTGTTATGGAGCGTCATCATCGTCCCGCGTTCTCATTGGTTTGCTGGTCTATGCGAGTTTACATGGGCGGGATAAGCTATGAGCTGACCGCTCGCCCATGAGGAAAAATTAGCTGCTGCCAGATCTCGATCACTGAAAATCACATTGTATTTGATACAAATCTAACTAGACTTAACAAAATCGGGAAACAAATCATAACTAAAACTATTTCATAGTATTTCATTTTCTTCATAGATAATTTTTTTAAGAAAACTTCTACAGTCCTACTGTAACTAGGCCTATCAGAGTATGTTAATCGATAGTCTGTGCGTTTGCTAAAAGTCAGTTTGCACAATTTCAACTTATTTTTTAAAGAATAATGATATTTTATTTATTATAAATACATTTTATTTTGTATTTATAATAGGCTGCTAATACTTATTATGTTATACTTATTTTTAATTATTAGTTTAAAAAATACTTATGGCATACATTTAAATTGACGCCATGGTGTTTCTATTTGTCGTGTCTGATTTAGATCTGTGTCCTAAACTGATTCGTTTAAAGGTGAAGTATATTGTTTGTGTGACACTAGCGGCACCTAGCAGATTACAAAAATACAGCATATTTTGCAAACGCACTTTCGCCTGTCGTGCCTCCATCGACTCAGACATCACAAAAGCTCTTACAGGTGCTTGTGAAGGCACGTCTCAACAGGTAAATGTAGGCTACTCTCAGTAAAAGGTCCGACATATTAGAAATACTTTTCGCTGTGTTGCTATTTGTCATGAGCATGCAAATGAGTAAACTAACACTGAGAACGCGAGCGTCAGCCCTTAACACAGAGTGCGGGACATTCCAAAACGCTTAACGTTAAAAAGCTTAACATGGCTTAATTTACTAAGACAGTGTTATTAACAAACCAAACTTACTAAACATTATACTAATAAAGCATACTACAGAAAAGCAGATGAGCCCAGAATATGAACGCAACACGTTTAATTAAACATTTTCCTCCCATTAAGAAAACGCTTAACGTGGCTTAATGTATTATTAAGACAGTGACATTAAAAGATCAAACTTAAACACTATACTAATAAAGCATAGTATAGGCTACAGAAAGAAAAAAAAAAGTTTTTTGTAGAATTTGATCTTTTATCACTTAGGCTCAATTAAGCGACGTTAAAAGCTTTTTCTTTATAACGTTTCCTATGGGAGGAAAACGCAACGTGTAATTAAACGAATTGCGTTCATATTTTGTTCTCATCTCCTTTGCTGTACACAGTATACTTTATTAGTATGGTGTTTACTGAGTTTGGTCTGTTAATATGCCTTAGTACATTAAGCGTTTTAGAATGTCCATTCAACGTAACTGCATCGGCCACTTTTTTTTACATGACTCACCACCCAGCATACCCGGTTAAAAAAGTCACCGCTCACCACTGATATATATATAGGCTATATATTAATGTTCCCTAGTGACATTTAGAGATACCTGGCCCTCTTAGCATATTTTGATTGCAAGTAGTTTCTATCAATACTGAATTTAACCTTAAATTTGTGCAAGCGCAAATTATAAATGCCCAAGACTGTAAATCTAAAAGGCATTTTCATGCAGTCTCCACATACAAAAGTCAGATGAATTTCAAAAGAAGATGTACTTCAGTGTGCAAACATGGACTAGTATGTCCATAACATACCAAAAAATGATGGAATTTGGTATACAAAGTATTATAAGAGTGGACTCGTGTTGTGCAACAAGAGAGAAATCAATAAAAGCATTTTGCTGGAATTAAATATGTCTGATTTTGGTCGTTGTGACCTTGGCTTGATAATAAAGCTTCTTTAATGAGATGACGATCACTTGAACGCACATGCTCTGCCCTTTGATTCATAAAACAAAGCAGTGATTTGTTAATGGCTGATGATTGATTCATAAACCGCTTCATACCACTGCCAAAAATTTTAAATGATCACAACCATAATTTTTTCATAATGAGAGGGCTACATTTAAACAAGGAAATACATTTTACATGCTTATGCTTTTGAGGGGAAAAATTAAAAAAAGGATAGCAGGGAGGACTCAGCCGTAAGACAGAGTCAAACTCTACACTTTCCAAGAGCAATGAAAAGAAAAACTCTGCTACAACAGGGGCAGCAAAGTTTTGCTGGGGCAGAAAAACAATCTCTGGAGCATCCAGCAACATAAACATCTAGTCGCTGAAATAGAGGTCACTTCCCTGGGTTAACAAACTTTAAACATCCCCTATCTGAATGGATTCTCAGCTCTTAAAGCTCTGTCCAAAGAGCCTGGGGACAGACAGGAAGGACGATAAGGGGTAATTCACACAGAAGAACTATATTTTCTCTTATTTCAAGAAGGCAACTGTCCTAGATTCGGGCTCTTTGACCTTTTAACCCAACAGTGTTGCTGCACCAGTCATCGCCGTCAATCCCTGGATGGAAACAGCAGCCTTTAAAATGTTTTAAAAGCTTATGCTCTGCCATCAGAGAATTTGAGCCAGTCTGCTTGCTGCTTTAAAATGGTTGAAAAGATCCAAGTCTAATCGGAGTATGCAATCAGCATTTAAATGCATCCTTTTGAATATTGTCAGAGTCACTGAACTTTAAGTGACTTACTGTGAAATTTCACGTTTGAGCCAAGCATTTCCACTGGGATGTGTTGGAAGCCCTGTTCACTTTCATTCACTCCATCAAAATAGAAAGAAATGGGTTTGGTATAACCTCAGTGCAAGGACAGATTATGGTCCTGCAAGGCACATGCACCTGGGACTGGATGGACATACAACACAGTCTTCTTTTACAGTCACCCTCAAGTCATTCCAAGCCTGTATGACTTTGTTTTTTTTCTGTGGAACACAAAGATGACATTGTGAAGAACATTGGGGTCCGAACAAGATTGGACCACATTTGGGGGGAATAATATCATTTTCTGTTTCACAGAAGAAAGAAAGTCAAAAAGTTTGGAATGACATGAGGGTGAGTAATAATAATAATAGAATTTGGTTACACTTTATTTTGGTCGTCCACTTTAGACATTCTACTAACTATAAGTAACTTTGCAACTACATGTCAGCTAACTCATTTATTTGCAATTATGACAAACTAACGCTCACAGAGTGGTTGACAGTAACAAAGTATTTTTACTTTGTTACCGTACTTGAGTACATTTTTCACATATCTCTACTTTATCTGAGTATTTTTTATTTTGGGAAACTTTTACTTTTACTTCACTACATTCCATATCATACTTTTTACTCCACTACATTTCATTAAAACATGTCGTTCCTCGTTATTTTGAACTGAAGACATCGTCGCTCACTCAGAAACTCGACAGAAGTGTCTGATTTGTGAATGAGCTGATTCTTTTCAGTTAACCTGTTAAATCGATTAGCAAATCACACTGAATGATTCATTCGTGAATTGGACCAATCCAATTGCATCTGTTCTCGAGTTTACAACTTAGTGATTCAAATGAACTGGTCAGAATGAGTCTCTCAGAGCTTCAGTGCATGCTTGATGGCGCGAAAAGTAAGTTACTAATGTCAAATTTTAGGATTTATTATTGTAAATGAAAAGCATATTTAGGTCATGACTGTCAGTGGTTTGTGAACTAGTCTCAGCCTCAGGCGTCACAGCCATGGACCGTTGGCTGAACGTCTGATGCATATGGCAAACTTAACTGGAAACACTTCAGGACTTTCGAAGTCGTCATCTGGTTGGTTGAATTCTACAGGATGTCCGGGAGACGTGTGTGTTGCGTTCTTTAACAGTCCGCCTGGAAACAAATGCTGACGCCAAACCCCCTCGTGGTCTGTTATTGTTGGGACTTCGACTTTACATTTTCATGCCCCTAAACATGACACGGAGCAAAACAAACTGTGATTGGTTGCGATACATGTCAGTCAAACGTCCTCTTGGGCGGTCCTTTGCCAATGAAAGAGTCCAGACCTTCTGCAGTCAGTCTGAAGGTCTGGCTACACGAGAATATTTGTGAACTAACAAGCTGTTTAAGCCCACTGTATGAAATGCTTGATTTAGGAGAACTATGCCTTTAAGGCATTTGAATGACCTTATGCATTGACAGGCTTAAGCATAAACTTGTGCGTGTAAACATACTCAATGAGTGGCTGTTGCAAGCTGCTAATCAGTGATTCGGTAATAAAAAAAAATCATAAACAATAGATTACAGTTCCCAACAGGCTTCATACAAGAACACGCTGCATTTATTCTGTCTTAAAGGGGTGATGAACTGAGAAATCAAATTTTCCTTGAACTTTTGACATATAAGAGGTCATCATACTATAAGAATATCCTGTAAGTTTCAGAGCTGAAAACTTCCTTGTTAGTCCAATAAAAGCTTTTATTGACACCAGACCCAGCAAACGACAGGATTTTCAAAGTGGGGATCTATGACGTCAAAGGGCAGCAAGCACCGCCTCCGCAGAAGAAGATCAACGCCTACTTCATCACTGCCTGTTTAGCCCCGCCCACCGATTCACACATGACATGCAATAGAATAGGTATGTGGTGCTAAACCAGATCGAGCTACCAAGCAATAAACATGCCGTTGAGGATTACAAAATATTGTGCATGACTTGGACTCGACAGTAATGCAACATGTGAGTAACTGTGTTAATTCTAATGCCTGATCTGATATCTAATGATTCATGTACAGTCAGATGTTCTTTGTCTGTGTGTCAGTAAATCAAGCCCGTGAATAAACGTCAACTTGCATTGTTTCTCTTAGTAGGATGAAAATAATCTGTTATTTAACGGTGATTAAATTATATAAAGAAAGCGATCAAAGAAAGCTCCCTTTGCAATCGTTGGAGCAGAAGCTGTCAATCAAACAGCGTGAGTTTATCATGATTGACACGCACAAAACTCCCGTTTTATTCAACAAATCTCTTAGTTATAACACGTTTGCACTGTTAGTGAAGATGAAAGCATTTGTTAGTGAACAGAAATTGAGTTGCAATGATGAGATCACTGCTTTCATTTGCTCAACAACATGTGATCGGCTACACAGTGTTCATCTCTGCAACCTTTCATGCCACAATCTAAATATAATGCCATAGATCTAAATGTAATGAAACACTTTTCACGATTAGTTAACCTTGAGAGCTGTAATAGTAAAAACGCGCTAAAAGAGAGAGTAATTTCAAATGGAAAGACGTTGGCCAATCACAGCAGTGGGTGTTTACACTGAAGTCTCACAGCAGACACGCCCCTTAAAACAGAGCGTTCAAACCAGAGGGCTAAAATCAGGGTAGGAAAAATGCCTTTTATTTATAAATTATGACAATTTTGGATGTAAAAAGCATACTAACATTATAAATGCACCCCAGGAAACATTATAAAACAACGCAGTTCATGACCCCTTTAACATGTAAATCACTGCTTTTCATCGTAACAAATTTATTTTGCAAACACAAATGGCTTAATTTCTTTTCCTTTTTTTTTTTTATATTGTGTGTTGACTCACTTTTCCCAGTTGCTTGCAGCTGAAAAATTACTTATGACAGGATATAAAGAAATATACACAATTCTGTGTTCTTTGAAAGACTTCTGAGAAACTTTTACAAAAAAAGGAAGATGAAATAGAAACTTATTTTCCTCATCAATGAACAAATAAAGCAATAATAGATACTAATTTGTGCTGTATTTTATTACAGGGTCTCTGGTGTTTTGTACAAATGCACTGCTTTAAAACATGTGCCACTGCATATAGCATTATTTCAGCATCCAATAAATGCATGTTCCTCAGAGCATGGTGCAGTAGAAATCAATTTTAAGATATTAAGATTGGGTCTCTGATATAGTCTGGCCTTAGAGAAATAACAGTTTACCATGTTGCTTTTCAATGCTCAATAATTTCAATTATGTGTGTGTTGTATGAATTAAAATACACACATACACGAACAAAGAAGATTTGTAATGGACTTGGAACAATAAAACCACATCATTAGGCATTATTCCAAACCATGATTAATTATAGTTCACCCAGCTAACATTACCTGCTGCAATCAAATCAAATTTCCAAGTTTCAAATAACAAATTGCCCATGTTCATAATTCATGTTGGCAGGTGAGAGGCGTGGAGAAGCTGGAGAGAGTGAAGATTTATTGAAAGGAGCAATGTTTTGCAGCTGTCCTTGTGTTATGCTTTTTGGATATCGTTTTTATAATAAATAAACTCTTTCTGTTATTATTTTTCAATGGTGTGATGAAAAGCCATTTGTGTGACATTGGAAAAAAATGACCAAAACATGTTTATAAAAAAAAAACAATTAATTGAAGGTGTTGACATCATGTATAAAAATAATCCACACCTTTCCTAATTAATACACTTAATCAAGGGCTTAATTTCATTGTAGAGTGTTTTCAAAGTGACAATATGAAACCAAAATGAACAATCATATAAAAAAATTTCAAAAAATGGCATGCTAACATCAGGGGCCGTATTCACAAAATATTTTATCTTACCACTAAGAGTTCTCCTAAATAGCAGTAAAAGTTCTTAGTTAAGAGTTTTCTCTTAAAACCTATTGACAAAGCTGCTGAGATCGAATAGACAGAAGTCTTAAGCTAAGAGAAAGGTGGGGTTGACCTTGTTGCTATGGATGATGTCAACACGCTTAGTAACTATGCCCACAGTGATTGGCTGATGGGGGAAGGGGTCTCTGTCAGTAATTTATTCATTGAAATATTGTAGAACGAGGTGTCATGTTGCCACATTCAAATTAAGATTTTAAAATAAAAAATGTTGTCATATTCAAATAAAGAATTTAAAATAAAAATATAAATATAATAAAACAACTACAGTAGTCATAATTTGAAGTGGATCAAAACCTTTCATCAGAGTTGTCCTAAAACCTTCTTAGGACAACTTAGTTCTTAGCACAACTTTGATGAACTTTTTTGATTCACTTCAAATGTTGACTACTATATATGTTCAGCTAATTGTCAGCCTCTTACATGTATGCATCTCGAGAGATTGCAGAATTCAAGCGACAAATTATGTTTTATAAACAAACATCTAGGCTATCTTTTTCCATTCTTTAAGAATGACCTCTTTTAGAGACTGGATGCTGGATGGAGAGTGATGTTCAACTTGTCTCTTTAGAATTCCCCATAGGTGTTCCCCATAAATGTTACTTTTCAAAGGAGCTGTCCTAAATCAGCAAGTTAGGAGCTACTCTTAACCTTAAGATGTTTTATGAATACGGCCCAGACAGTGTTGTGAGCTTGGGCCAAGACTCGATTTGTTCGAACAATGCTTGATTACATTTCACACAGTGTTCTATGTACCAGTCTATCTTGTTTTATCTTGTTTTTAGTTATTTGTGATTGCCTTTTAAACTGTTATTTTCTTTACAAGTGTCGCAAGAAAAAGAAAACACATGATTAACACGCACTTTAAAATGATTGCTGACTTTGTTGCAACAAATAGCTGTTGACCCGAGAATGCAATAGGAAAAGAAATCTTACAATCTTACAAAAATCATGTTTTTTGTTTTGTTTTGTTAACGAGTGTGGAAACTCAAGAACAACAAAGTTCAAGACAAAGGCACAAAAGTTTAATGTTTTTGAAAGAAGTTTCTTAAGTTCACCAAAGCTGCATTTAATTGATCAAAAATAGAGTAAAACATTAATACTGTGAAAAATAACTGTCACAATTATGCTCTGTTTTGTTCCTGTTGTGCCTGCCTGATTTGCTTCACATTTGTTAATTAGTCCTACACACCTGTTTTGTTTCAGTAATCATCCCCTGTGCATTTATGTCCTATGTTTCCATAGTTCCTTTGACCAGTCTCGTCAATGTATTACATGGTTGTGTCTTTTTCATCTCTCAAGTTTCCTTGTGGATTTAAAATTTTTGCAAATTAACTTTTTCAATTTCAATAACAGTTTTCTATTCTAATATAATTTAAAATGGAATTTTTCCTGTGATGTCAAAGCTGAATTTTCAGCATCATTACTCCCGTATTCAGTGTCACATGATCCTTCAGAAACCATTATAATATCTTGATTTGAAGCTCAAGAAACATTTTTTATTATTATCACAGTTCAAAACAGTTGTGCTGTTCTTGTTATTTTTGTGGAAAATGTGAGTTCATTATTGTCTAATTAGCTCATGTAAAAAGTTAGATAATGTTTTTTTATGCTATAACAAATAACATATACAAACCCGATTCCAAAAAAGTTGGGACACTGTACAAATTGTGAATAAAAAAGGAATGCAATAATTTACAAATCTCATAAACTTATATTTTATTCACAATAGAATATAGATAACATATCAAATGTTGAAAGTGAGACATTTTGAAATGTCATGCCAAATATTGGCTCATTTTGGATTTCATGAGAGCTACACATTCCAAAAAAGTTGGGACAGGTAGCAATAAGAGGCCGGAAAAGTTAAATGTACATATAAGGAACAGCTGGAGGACCAATTTGCAACTTATTAGGTCAATTGGCAACATGATTGGGTATAAAAGAGTGGCAGTGTCTCTCAGAAGTCAAGATGGGCAGAGGATCACCAATTCCCCCAATGCTGCGGCGAAAAATAGTGGAGCAATATCAGAAAGGAGTTTCTCAGAGAAAAATTGCAAAGAGTTTGAAGTTATCATCATCTACAGTGCATAATATCATCCAAACATACAGAGAATCTGGAACAATCTCTGTGCGTAAGGGTCAAGGCCGGAAAACCATACTGGATGCCCGTGATCTTCGGGCCCTTAGACGGCACTGCATCACATACAGGAATGCTACTGTAATGGAAATCACAACATGGGCTCAGGAATACTTCCAGAAAACATTGTCGGTGAACACAATCCACCGTGCCATTCGCCGTTGCCGGCTAAAACTCTATAGGTCAAAAAAGAAGCCATATCTAAACATGATCCAGAAGCGCAGGCGTTTTCTCTGGGCCAAGGCTCATTTAAAATGGACTGTGGCAAAGTGGAAAACTGTTCTGTGGTCAGACGAATCAAAATTTGAAGTTCTTTTTGGAAAACTGGGACGCCATGTCATCCGGACTAAAGAGGACAAGGACAACCCAAGTTGTTATCAGCGCTCAGTTCAGAAGCCTGCATCTCTGATGGTATGGGGTTGCATGAGTGCGTGTGGCATGGGCAGCTTACACATTTGGAAAGGCACCATCAATGCTGAAAGGTATATCCAAGTTCTAGAACAATGTATGCTCCCATCCAGACGGCATCTCTTTCAGGGAAGACCTTGCATTTTCCAACATGACAATGCTAGACCACATACTGCATCAATTACAACATCATGGCTGCATAGAAGAAGGATCCGGGTACTGAAATGGCCAGCCTGCAGTCCAGATCTTTCACCCATAGAAAACATTTGGCGCATCATAAAGAGGAAGATGCGACAAAGGAGACCTAAGACAGTTGAGCAACTAGAAGCCTGTATTAGACAAGAATGGGACAATATTCCTATTCCTAAACTTGAGCAACTTGTCTCCTCAGTCCCCAGACATTTGCAGACTGTTATAAAAAGAAGAGCGGATGCCACATAGTGGTAAACATGGCCTTGTCCCAACTTTTTTGAGATGTGTTGATGCCATGAAATTTAAAATCAACTTATTTTTCCCTTAAAATTATACATTTTCTCAGTTTAAACATTTGATATGTCATCTATGTTGTATTCTGAATAAAATATTGAAATTTGAAACTTCCACATCATTGCATTCTGTTTTTATTCACAATTTGTACAGTGTCCCAAATTTTTGGGAATCGGGTTTGTATATATATTATACCGATCAGGCATAACATTATGACCACCTTCCTAATATTGTGTTGGTCCCCCTTTTGCTGCCAAAATAGCCCTGACCCATTGAGGCATAGACTCCACTAGACCCCTGAAGTCCTGTAAGTTGTGAGGTGGAGCCTCCATGGATCGGACTTGTATTGTATACTTTATATAAAGTTATTACCCAAAGTTCAAAAGAACAGCCTTTATTTTGAAATATTTTGCAACATAATCAATGTCTTTGTCACTTTTGATAAATTTACTGCATCCTTGATGAATAATAGAATTATTTCCCAAAATTAAGATTATATATTATATCAAACTTATATTTTCCACTGTCTGCTACTTTTCACATCTCAGCGTGGTTTATAGTGAGAGGTCAGGGATTGTTTTTATTCTTATGGCTTCATTATTAATGGCAACATATCTACCAGCAGGGGCTAAAGGGTCCATGCTAACCAGCCAAACCTTGACCCCTTGGTGATGCCATTTACGGCTTAGATGATTGGACTCCTGAACTGAATGTCCATTAGCAAAGATAGAAGCATGCAGGTTGCAAACTGCCAGAGATGAATGGAAATGCTAACGATAGCTCTCAAAGTCCCATCCAGGAATACTATCTCTTTACATGTCTCTGTTTAAATGTCAGTCACCTATATGGTGTCATTTTTATACCACCTAAGGCCATGACATCAATATGAGTGCAAGCAAATTCAATTTTAAATTATGCCTTAGTTTAAAAAAAAAAAGTATTATAGTATTGTCTTGTCTCTCTTGATCTTCCTCCTTTGTTCTCTGTGTTTGAATGTACCATACAAGCACAATATGAGATTGATCAAACAGTCAGTGTGAAAGAAGCTGTCTCTTGCTACAGGATCAATGAGATAGAGAAAGTGAAGTGTGGCGTCCCGGCTCTCCATTTGCAGATAATGCACGCAGTCGAACACTGCAATTAGTGGCAAGGGGAGGAGCGGAGCTGCTATGGCGCTCTGAGACAAATGGGCTCATCAGACAGCTCTCTCTGTAGCCCAGAGTCACATGCTGCATTCCAATTACCACTGGCACCACACACACACACACTCACTCACAGTGTCTGGACGTGAGGGAGGGCCGCAGAGACAGCCGCAGGTAAAACACACAAGATGTTTACACTTGATTGACGTCAGGCTCACAAGGACAAATGGACCAGGGGGCTTATTACATTTCTCACAGTTGTGCTATGTGCTAGTCTGTCTTGTCATATGTTGTTTGTGGTAGCCACAGCATGAAATGTCTTTGGGAAGACAGTTCCTTGAGGAAAACAAGAGCACATGACTAGAAACAGATGCAATAAAAGTCCTTCTCAATTCATGAACTGGAATTTGAAATTAATTGGCCACAGCCCACAGGAAGCTAAACTGTATCTAATCTATCTATCGTTTGGGGAAGGCCCAGCTCCATGGACTTGGCCCATCCTGGCCCCTCGCCAAATAACCAATTTTAATATTTCAGCTCCAGATTATTTGCGTTCTTTGCATCTCATTTCTTTACATAGAATGACAATTTCTGTTATTTTTCCACTAAATTATGCGATCTAAAGAGTTTTGGCCACTCTCTCCCATCTCACTGCCATCACACTATAGCAGACACCTATTGAGCATTTATTTATTCAGACACCTTGAGCATTTCATTCATTATTACAGTTTATTCACTATAGTTTAAAAAATGGTAATAAAATATGACAAGATCTCTGAGTTAAACTGTGTCAGAAAAAAAAAAAATGTATTATATCAGATAACACTTAAGCAATACATGGTCAGGTCAAAGTGTCTGAATAATTTTTGGTCCCAAATTTTTATCAATTTTACTGGTAGTCCACTGTATGAAGAATTTTTGAGTATAATATGTCACAGTTTACTTTATTTTGCTATCCTCACTTACATAAATTAACTATAGTGTCCTGCACCCACTAGTAAAATAAATAATAAATAATTTTAAAAAAAATAAGGCCATTTAAAGAGTTCCTGTTTTTTATATTTATAACATAGGTACAAAGTACAGTATCCACACTGATGTGGTGACTGACAGCAAACATTAGATTCATCCGCGCTGAGGGCTGATAACAACCCACGTAAAGACTATAATTCCATAAATAACTGCAATTGCAGGTTTCAAACTAAGATGGCGACAAAGAGGAAAAACTCACAGACTGCAGCTTTAACATAACATTTCAATAAACAAGTTACTGAGTAGTTTCATGAATAAATTCTGTTTTTGCTCCTTCAAAGAAAATAAACAGCAGAACTGCTGCGTCTCCAAGCAACACTGTGTTTTGTTCCTCAAAGAATCAGATGAGTAATGATTCAATAGGCTACCAATTCATAAATACAGTCGTTTGCTAAGTTAAATTAATTAGCATTTTGAAAGAATTGGTTGAATGAAGGATTCAACTCATTCATTAAGACAGTGACATGTCGCTACCTACTGATGGATTTCGTTTCATATTTAAAAAGTAGCAAAGATGGATTTTGTTGATACTGATTTTATTTGATTGGTAATTTTCTTTTTTAGTCTGATTGAATTTGATAAAATTTAAGAATCTGACATAAGAGGACTCAGATATGACAATACACTCAGTCCTGCCCTGATTGTATTGATTTGTGCTTGTAATTTGTTCATTTGTTCTTATTTTATTACTGACTGTTCACTGTTTTTATATTTATTAAAATACATTTTTTTTACAATACTGTTCTTTTTGTGGTGGGGCCAGTGAATTTTTTTTAAATCTGAACCAGAATGAACCTGTAGAAAAGCTCCATAGCATTGAGCCCTGTAAACATAGAGAGTCCCTTTCAAGACCTGCCTCTTTTATAATAAAATAAAGTTTTGTTACAGGGAAAAAAAATAATGTTAAACTCCTGGCCCACCAGGATTTTCACTTTGCCCACCCTACATCTCAAAGCTGGAGCCGGGCCTGGTTTGGGGTCAGTTTTTATTTTGAGTCTGTATTTATATGATAAAAAGTAAAAACAGTAATGTTGTTGTCACATACTGCTCTGAGACGCAAAGTTTGAGGATCCAAATGCAGTAGTTTATTAGGGTAATCCAGAATCGTAATCCATAAACAGGCAATGGGTCAAGAACACAGGCAAACCATCCAAACATAAAACACAGTCAAAGGGGCACTGGCAAAAACAGAGAAATCCAAGAATAACGGGCAGAAGATCAAAAAACCAAGATACATGAAACCAGGAGAATGCTCAGAAATGCAGTGTGACACTATAAGACTTCACAATGAATGGCTGAATGAACAGGGTTTATATAGGCTGGGCTAAACAAGGTCATGAGAAACAGCTATAGACAATCATGGATAATGAGACCGGGCAATGAGTTATGGGTAATATAGTCCTTGATGGAATGACAATAGTCCGGGGTGGAGTGCCCTCTGATGACTATCAAGGGCACTATATATATATATATGTATAAGGCTTGTTCGACTTCATGCAGCGCTGCACAGATCGATCGGCGGCTGACTTGAAGCAGTGCATGCCGGACCCCACTACACTGGTATTTAAATAATACATGCTTATGTTGAACTTTATTCTTGTAAATACAGACGCTGTAAGCAACACATAAAGTATTGAATGAAAATGTCTCTGAAACATCTGTGTATTTGTCAAATATTGCATTTATTTCACTTCAGCTGTGATAAAGTATGCAAACACAGCACGAGCGTCACTACCGGAAGCAGAAAGTGTCCGACTTCACGTCTCCGTTTTCAGCTCCTCCCCGCCTGCACGTGGCTACTCTCGCCGATCGGTTGCATCCAGCCGCAGCCGATGTCGAACACACCTATATACTTTTAACGATCAATCCAAACATTAATAGTGGTCCACTATTAGTGGACAAGCACAAGGTGTCTGAAATGAATCAACATAATAATATAAATTAAATCAATAAAAGAGTCATTCAAATATCTGATTTGTAGCACAACAAGCACATCAACCTGAATGAAATAAAACAATGGACTGAACTTATATGAAACCTGCATCACAGCATACAATGTTTCCAGTCATCTTGGTTGTAATGAACTGCACAGAGTTTCTCCATAGAATGGCAAAATTTACCTGTTCAATTGTGTCGTTTTTTTCTTCTTCTTCTTCTTCTTTTTTTTCTGTTGTTAGAAAAGCTCAGTGACACTGTTTTAATTGCAAATTGAGGTCATTAGGTGTGAAACACAACACTGAACCGCTTAGAAGCTGTTCTCTGGTCTCAAAAGGATATGGCCATGTTAAGAGATTAATATATGAAATGCCAGATTCTCTGCGGAAAACATGCCAGGCTTGCTGCCTTTCTCGTTGCACTGCAGTTTCACTGTGGAACAGTGGAAACAACAACATCTAATTATTATTCTGCTCGGACAATCAAAGGAAAGACACGCACAAGTCCAAACAATTATTCAACATTGTGTACGCCGCAGTATTTTCAAACCATTCATTTCACGTCCCTGTTCCTACATGAAAACAAAAACCTTTCAACTGTTTAGATTACATGCCTGCTAGTATTTCATTTACAACACTGCACATCAAAGTTAGGCAACAGGGAATTACTAAGGAAGCTCTGCCTTTGGAAACCTGAAATAAGTCATAATCATTAAAATCGGTCTTTTCCTCTGAATTTCAGTTAATTGGGCCTTGAGGATTCACCATTTTTTACAGCGTGTCGTTGAGAGCGTAATGCATGTCACATTTTTTTTTAACACACTAGAGACCAAGATACAGTAGATGAAATGAACTGACAGTTTGACACACCCTAATCCAAGCACAATGATAATGACATGAGCTGCACAAGCAAAATTCACACAGGGTCGAACTGAACTCAAGATTGAATTGGTTAGTGATTACTGTGTGATAAAATAAATTTCTACCATCTCTCCTCAGGAACCTAGAGATGAGATGCATCTACCATTGAAAGGTGTGGGGTCAGTAAGATTTTTTTTTTTTTTAGAAATTGATAATTTTTTACATCAAGGACCAATTAAATTTATCAAAAGTGACAGTAAGACATTTACAATATTAGAAAAGGTTGCTATTTCAAATAAATGCAGTTCTTTTGAACTTTCAATTCATCAAAGAATCCTGAAAAAATGAATCACAGTTTTCACAAAAAATGTTAAGCAGCACAACCGTTTTTAACATTGATGATAAGAAATGTTTCTTGACCACCAACATACTTTATTAGAATGATTTCTGTAGGATCATGTGACACTGAAGACTGAAGTAATGGCTGATGAAAATTCAGCTTTCCATCACAGGAATAAATTACGTTTTAAAATATATTCAAATAGAAAACAGGTATTTTAAAGGATTAGTTCACTTTCAAATGAAAATTAGCCCCAGCTTTACTCACCCGCAAACCTTTCTAGGTGTATATGACTTTCTTCTTTCTGATGAACATAATCGAAGAAATATTAATAAATATCCTGACGCATTCTGAGCTTTACAGTTTTTTACAATCACTTTGCTACTATTTTCAGAACCTTGATGTCATTTTTCACAACTCTAGACACAAAACTCAAAACGGTTATCACTTGTAACACAGGCTGTCTAATGTTCAAAACATTGCATTGTGCATTCACATCTTTAAAGAAATCTTGCACAATCATTGGTTCAAAACACAAATTTTCTGTGAAATACCATTGAAACATAACTGTAGATCACCCACACACAAGCAACCGATAGTTTCATGGTGTCATTGTTCGTACAATCATTAAATATTGTAGGGCTGTGCTCAGAATATCATGAGTCATGCGATATGCAAGAACTGCAAAACAAAAGGTAAGTGCTCCGGCAACACGGAACCTCTCTCTGCATATGTCAAGACATCATCCAGACCAGCCAGCCCTGGTCGCAGCAGGTAGGCCTAGTAGCACATATCTGTCATCCCAGAAGCAGCCAACGATGCCTGATGCTTTCATCTCAAAACTCTTACCCACGTCTCAGCAATCTCAAAAGATTACAAATGCATTAATGCGCTTCACATGTCAGGATTTATGGCCATACAGCGTTGTCGAGAATAACAGCTTCAGACAATTGCTTCACGAGTGTGAGCCACGCTACACAATACCAACACGTCAGTTTTTAACAGAAACGGCAATTCCCGGTTGTGTGATGAAGTTAAGCGAGACGTTCTGCTGTCACTCTCTTCTGCACAGAGAGTTTCAATTTCAAATGTATTGATCATGGTTCATTTAAGTTAATACATTATCTGATGTTTAATAAATGAACCTTATTGTAAAGTGTGTATTGTAAACTCATGTAGCCCATATTTTGTAGACCACATTAATAAAAACGTATATTGTTCTAGAACATATTTTGAGTTGATATCCAAAAATATATTTTTTACAAATGGAAAAAAACAGGCAGTATAGACATTATTATAATATAATAGCTGATATAATTAACTAACTTAGTTTTCTTACAGTCAACTTACCGTTGCAAGTGAAATTAGTCATTGAGCTTTGTTGATATGCTTCAGTGTCACTATAATTGTCATTTCAGTTACTGAGGCAGTGACTTTAAAAGCAAAAAGGAAGAGCCATTCTAAGCTTTTTTTGTGACAATTTTTTATATTTCATTTAAATCATTGTTTTTTTAATGACAAAAACAAAATAGTTTTTCAGTTATCACGACTGTTATAACACAATAAACGCATATTACTGTTACTAAACTCTGCTCAAAAGAAATTTAAATTCCAAATTGAACCATATCGTGATACGTATCGTATCGGGGCTTTAGTATCGTGATGCGTAGTATCGTGACATTGTTGGTGAACAAAATAGGTGATACAGGTTTAATTATGGTACTACATGTACAGTAAATACATCTCTGTAAAGGTACTGCAGTAGTAGAGAGAATACTACAGACACAGTGGAATCATTGAACAAAGTTTGTAATATATTGATGCAAAACACTACAGTACAATCACAACATAGGTTTATTTAAATCAAAGCAAAAATAATTAGCTATGAAATAGAAAAGAAAAGACAGTACTGTAAAACATCAAATGCAGTGTTCCTCAACTTGCTTGCTTGAACTGTAAGAAACAAAACAGGAGTGATTACTGTACTTCTACATTGTCATCAACTCTGTGTTGTGGATTTGGCCACTAGCCAAACATCTTGGAAAAAACCTTTGGGCATGGCGAATCCAGGCCTGACACTGGTCTGCTGTGATGTCATTGCAGGCGTCATCCATGGATATTCTAGTCTAATTGGTTCATGCTCCACGCTAATTGGTGACAATGAATCTCGTTATCTTGAAACTTTCATGATTTACAGTAAACATGGAAGATTGTTTGTCTGTTTCCATACAACTATGCATTAAGAGTAATGCAACAGTTACTTATCATTTTGAGCAGTTGTATCAATTGATAGTTAGATCATTGTAAGGAAATGAATAGACACTCATTTGAAATGTAATGTGGGAATTGCCTTTTGAAATAGTAGTACTTTGATGTTAAGTTGTGTCATATTGAACAGGTGATTTTTGTTGAATGAACAAATGATCTAAGTTTTATGTGTATTGTATCCAAGCAATTGAGAAAAGGGTTAGAGTTTTGACAAATGTGCATTTTGATCATTGGTTGTGAGTTTTGTGTCTAGAGTTGTGAAATATGACATCAAGGTTCTGAAAATAGTAACAAAGTGATTGTAAAAAACTGTATAATGGCAGTGAACGGGATCAATGAGTATGAGCTGAAGAAAGTGCATCCAACCACATCTATCTCATACACGTGCACTCCACACGGCTTTGGGTGGGTTAATAAAGGCCTTCTGAAGTGAAGCGATGCGTTTGTGTAAAAAAATATCCATATTTAACAAGTTATGAAGTAAAATATCTAGCTTCCACCAGACCACCTTCCGTATTCAACGTATGAAGAAAGTGTAAAACTCCAGCAGTTCAAAAAGCTTACGTTACATCCTACATCTTCACTATTCAACTTACGGAAAAAGTGTAACTGACGCGACGCCAGTTTACACTTTCTTCGTAATTTGAATACGGAAGGCGGTCTGGATATTTGACTTCATAACTTGTTGAAATATTGATTTTTTTTTTTTTTACACAAACACATCGCTTCGCTTCAGAAGGCCTTTATTAACTCCCCGGAGCACACGTTTATGATAGATGGATGTGGATGGAAACACTTTCTTCAGCTCATACTCATTTGTCCCGTTCACTGCCATTATAAAGATTGGATGTGTCAGGAAATGTATTAATATTTCTCCGATTATGTTCATCAGAAAGAAGTCATTATACACCTACGATGGCTTGAGAGTGAGTAAGGTTTGGGCTAATTTTCATTTGAACGTGAACTAATCCTTTAAAGTGTAATATTTCACAATATTACAGTTTTTACTGCCTTACTGCCATAAAAGACTTCTGTCAAAACTTCATTACTCTGAATATGGTCAGACTCTTCAACAACTACTAGGGATTTTTGTTGTCTCACTGCAGATCCGGACCATTATTTTAAAGTGAAAAATTATGGCTCGGATCTGCAGTGTGACAACACGTATGCTTACAGTAATGGGTGCAAAAATCAACAAGGTTAAGCCATTGAACCATTCTTTAGAAGACCCGAACAATAACTGTGTTCAGGGTAGGAAACCCGTAGTTCACCTGAGGTGATGGGACAGCTGTAGTTTCTCACCAAAGAGTGAAAGTGAAAAGTGAAAGTGAAGTGAAATGTGGCCAAGTATGGTAACCCATACTCGGAATTTGTGCTCTGCATTCAACCCATCCAAGTGCGCACACACACAGCAGTGAACACACAAACCGTGAACACACACCCGGAGCAGTGGGCAGCCATTGCTGCGGCGCCCGGGGAGCAGTTGGGGGTACGGTGCCTTGCTCAAGGGTCTCACCTCAGTCGTGGTATTGAGGGTGGGGAGAGCGCTGGACATTCACTCCCCTCACCAACAATCCCTGCCGGACCTGAGACTCGAACCCATGACCTTTGGGTTACAAGTCCGACTCTCTATCCATTAGGCCACGACTGCCCTAAAAATGCACTATCATCAACATTTTCATAAAATGAAAAGAATACTATTTGAAACTCTACAGCAAAACGAGAGGGGAAAAAGTGAAAAATGGTTTTCACTGGCCCTGAAAGGGTTACGACAGGCAAGCTACTATTAAAACACGAACAAAGGCACATGACTTCAATGACGTGCAGTGTCTTAGTCACAAGGAGCTCACCATGGTAGATTGAGTATGCTATATTCACGTTAAAACCGCAGAAGCAATACTGACATCATTAAAAGCTTTTCTTCATTATCATTCAGTGTTTACACAGTGCTGAGTGTTTCTCTTAGAGGCTAATTCTTTGATAGAAAAACAGACTAATGGTACAAAGTGTAATTAAAGAGTGTGATGAGGCATTTAGACTCCACTGGGGTGAATTGGCTTTCTGTGCCCACAGCAAACTCGCTCTCATTCACTGCCGTCCAGGAACATGTAGGCCACCCATTGGCTGTCTGCAATCTCCATGGAATAACACTATTGAGTACACAATGTTCTCTCTGTATAATGGAACAAATCTGCGCAAGGAGTTAACCACCTGTCCAAAAGCACATAAATCCCTGCGGGATCTCTGTGCTTGCGGGGGTCTTGATCTTTAAGTAACTAACTCCCATGAAAACACAATCCCCTTTTGCTGTATTTGCCCTCACGCAAGGGACCTGGCAGAACAGACACTTTGGGAGGTTGAATCCACCTGAACTTTCAATCTAAAATTAAATCTTTACCAGTAAATTAAATGCATGTGACAGAAGAAGTTGGAGGCCGTCATGAGTTATCAGCATGAATCCACAATTGAAGCCTGGTCGTTCAATGTTACAGAATGTGTAATTGTTGTTCAACAGTGAAATATTCAATGAGGAAATTATAACCTTCGGCTGTTAATGTTCAGAGAATACAGAAAGAACGGAAATGTGTAAAAGGTGGAATAAAAAAGAGTGTTAGTCAGTAAATTACTGCATTTAATGGTTGGAAAATGAGGACAAGACTGAAAAGTTTCTCTGATTATGGGATTGACCACCACCATATTTACTAACAAGAGTGACTACTGAATTGTCCCATACAACAGCTAACTGAAACAATGTCTTAAATA
The DNA here is from genome assembly GCA_003731715.1 of Anabarilius grahami. NCBI lineage: Eukaryota > Metazoa > Chordata > Actinopteri > Cypriniformes > Xenocyprididae > Anabarilius > Anabarilius grahami. The sequence goes on along the minus strand of RJVU01021200.1, from coordinate 910,253 downwards.
ATAAGTGAAGTCAAACCCCTTTTTCTCTTCTCATGATGGCAATGAATAATGCCTGTAACCAAATAGCTAAATATCAGTAAATTTCAAATATGTCTTCCATAAACACTAAAAAACCTGTGAAAACATTTGGCACAATATCTTTTAATAGTCCAATTGAGATGTGAGTTCAACGGTTACATTTTCTTAATTAACAACAGCTCTGAATGTGTAAATAAATTAATTAATAAACCCATGATGGTACTTTATGACTTGCCAGACAACTAGTTGTCTGGTGTAGATCTTTATTTATCTACATGCTTTGAATGCATTATTTCTAACTTCTAATTTGAAAATTGAAAAAAATAAAAATAAAATTATGATATAAATAAACAAAAAAACAGCCCTCACTTTCGCACTGTATGACTTGATAGACAGGATTTTATTTATGATTTATTAATTGTTTTGTTTTTGGAGGATCTTTATTAAATCAACAGCAGCTTTGAATGCATTATTTGTTACTTATTTTACATTTTAAAATAAAATAACAAAAAAAATGCAGCACTCATACATGCACTGTATAAATTGACATTTGACAACTAGTTCACTCATAGAGATGTGCACTTATGACGTACCTGTGTCAACATTTTTGCAAAATACGTACTAATACGTACATATCACTGCAGTTTCTAACAGAAATGAACACTAGAGGCAGTAAAACAGCAAGCACTTTTAATCGTTTTCACACATGATTACAGGGCCAGATTATGGATTAATAAAGACTTGTTTTCACACGGCTCCTTGCACAATTATGTTATGACCTCAAAACACTTTTTACAATAGTGCATGATTTGTAAAGTTTGCATCACTTACCCAGTTCCAGATGTTCAGTTTTACTGATATAACAAGCTAGCTCGGTAGCTCAGCTGCTACAGAATTGTACTTACGAGGCGAAGAGTTCGGGTACGAATCCCATGAAAGATGAGTCACGGTAAAAGAGTTCAAAAACAAGCTAATGCCATGGTTATGACTGCGTTTTTGTCACATTTGCTTCTGTTAACACTATCGAGTCGGTTTAGGGTTTAGTGTAGGTCTAGTCTATTAAATGTGATGTAGCATTAAGCTTTTAGTGCCACTCACCGGACATTTCAATTTAGAAGTGCAGTGATACGTACAAACTCCAACTTATTAAAACATAGCCATATTCGCATTTATCTGTTCCAGGAAAAAAACTAAACACTTTTAGCGCCACTCACTGGACATGGTCGCGAAACGTGCACAACACAATGTATTTTGACACAGGTATGTTTTTCTAATGAGCCTGGGCTGCAGATTTCATTGGTGATTTCAAATATGAAATTTAATCGTGTAAGCTTGTTGAACAGCTTTGGAGAATTTGATGTTTCCCCATTCACAGAGATAAGAGTTGTACTTGCATGGCTGAAATAGCCGCCCGAGAGAAGTTTCAAAGATGGCCGCTGAATGAAATGACTTGCCTTAAAAGGACTTTGTCTTGACTAATTGACTTGACTTGCATAATTCTTCATGTTCAATAAGTGATTTAATATATTTTTGTAATGATAAAGAATGTTTATGATATTAATTCATAAATTTTAATTAAAAATACAAATTAATTAAAACAAAATTAATTAAAACTAAATCTAAGTTTCTTCTAAGAGTAGGGCTGAAACGATTAGTCGACATTATTTGACCAGTGGGGCGCTGTAGTGCAATACTGTAATATTGCAGCCCTCCCGGATCCAGTTCAGTAGAAGAAGACACGGTGCTTCGGCGTGCATAGTGCAAACGAAGTCGAACCCGTAAATTGTGGGAGTTTAACATAGCATAAAACATAACAAACATAACGTTTAGCATATCTACAAAAAAATGCTGTCATGCAGGGCCACCAACTCTCATTAATACTCACTGTTCTCACGCCATGTCCATTTTCTCATGCAGTGAAAGATACATAGCAGAGCAAAGAGGACACAGACAACGTGCTGACAGATGAGACAGATCAGGTTGCTTTTGATATAAAACAGTCTCTGCTTTTAAATTCTGTCAATTTTACTACAGGATTCAAACAATACATGTGGTTTTGACGCTTTTTAATATGGCATTACAGATCGCTGTAACACCTCAGGTCAAGCGTCACGTTAACCTATTATCTCCTCCTCTTTTCTGCTATTACAGCACGAAATAAACATGAATAAACCTCAAAAAGTATGTTGAAAGATAAAGTACAACTTACTGAAATGAATCTATCTCTAATGTAATCACTTAATCAGAGTTTTAACCGCAGAAAGACGTCAATGGGCAATTCCACACAAAGGTCATCCTTACCATGAAAAAAAAAGGTTTTACCAAAAGAACAAAACCCTTTTTAAGTTGTCCATTTAGGTCTGTAATATACTGTATTAATGTGCTCTGACAGAAATTTTAAGAAAATTGCCTTGTTTATCCACAACATATGAGGTAAGCAACAATGCTTAAATTAAATTTTCAACCAACCATATTTCATGCTTTCAAAAAAGGGATTAAAGACCCCCTTTTTTAAACTGTATTTTAACAGTAAGCATTGTGCAGAGAGATGGAGACTTGCCTGAGAAATAAATACACTTATTTTGTCATAACAGCACTGCCTATTGAATTTATAAGGGCTTAAGACTGTAGTGTGGATCTTTACTAATCAACAGCAGCTTTGTATCCATAATTTGTAACTTATTTAAAATTTTCACACAGCACAGGCAAACCAAACTCGCTCTTACTTTGGTTATACAATACAGTGTTGTTGCTCTTGTTTATAACAGAACTGTGTGTGAACAACAGAATTGCGTTTATCAAACAGGACTGACAAGTATATTGTGCTTTTGTGTGAATGTAGTGTGTAATAGTGTTTTCAGTGCCACAAACACCTCTACCAAGAGCGAAGAAGAATCAAAGCTGACGTTTCCTGTTTTCCGTCCAACATCTAAGCAGATTACCTTTTCCCATCCACCGCTCCAGACCTTCTTCTCCCCTAAAAGTTTATCTGGAAATTTCAGCACTAAAGGTTGCAATGTCACAGTCAATATGTCAAAGCAGGCGCAGGGCACTAGAAAAGGCACATGTGACCCTGGAGCACCGAACCGGAGCAGCCTCATGATGATGGATGTGTAGCGTGAAACCCGAGGTCTCCATGCCAATTCCACACGTGAAGACGCTTGGCCGCTGGTTCACTCAGGTTTTCCGTTGCAGGCTAAGCCGGTGAGGCCTCCGCTCTCTACGTGCTGTGCTGATTGCGTCCTGATTTAGCCGAATCAGTTTAGTTGTAATGTGACAAAGTTATAGAATGTGGCAGAGCCCTCATAAAATTGCATTTTGCAAGAGGTCTGCCCTTGCTTTTTTTCTCCTCCTTCTTCTCTCCCTTAGTCATGGTTTCCTCCTACAATGATGAATTTCAACTGATGTGATTTATTTCAAGAAGAGGCGCAGAGACAATTGCAGTTAAAAGGTAAATGGTCCTAATCTATTGCACAGTCCCATTCTATTAACCTGCGAGTTCTGACCACATCAACATCACTCCCGGCTAAGCCGCTGGGATACTTCTGCATTTATGACTCATTTTGGTTATATAGCCTCAGACCTTCACCTCCTCTGTGATTTTATTCAAACTCATTAGCAATTCAGCTGACCACACGCAGTTAGTGCAAGGATGCTAACTATATTGAGGAAATAAAACATGCTCCATTCATTTTCTCTAGACAGGAACAGGCATCCTAGTTCTTTTATAAGAGTACGAGTACTAAAATAAGAGTATCATGGTATAATGACTAAAAATGCTTGCCCATCTTCTTTAAAAAACACACTGGCAGCCTTTTTTAGTAGTACTACAAACATACTCGACACTCTCACAGAATTCTAATGCTGGCACAGAACCTGCATGTTTCCATGGCCACCCGACTCTATTCCTGCTCTGTGAGAAATTGCTCAATACACGCAATGCAGAGATTAAATGTATCAAATAAACGATTTGATACTAGCCCACCTAACAATCTGCAACTGCATGACACAGTGGGCTAGTTTCATATTAGTTGTCACCTGCAGGCTGTCAATTTAAGCTGGGAAAATAATCAAATACTTGAGTCGAAGGCGCCCGCCGTGCTAACAAGACGCTAAAAGAGAGGAGGGGGGACAAACAGACGGATAATTTACCACAACTATTTGTAATGAAGCATTTACTGCCAAAATCCTCTTTATCACATTGTAACACTGGCTTGATACAGATTTACAGAGTGCATTAATCTGAACGTTTATCCAGCAGATGATTTCATGTCGCTGCTCTAAGCCCTCACTATAGCCACTGCCTGTCAGCCTGAAGAGGGACAATTGCGGCATGACTGCACGTATCTCTATTACACCAGCTCTGTCGGTCTGGCGTCTGTGCTGGAGGAGCATTACCATTTACGCATTCTCTCCCATTTGAGGGCTAGAGGTACAAATAAATGCTTTCAGAACTTACGTTTGGCAGTTCCATTCATTTTAAAGGACTTTACAGCGTTAAGCACATCTTACCCGGGAGGTACTTTTAGATTTTATTATATATTCATATCCTATCCTCTTGCTCCGTCTGTCTCACACACAAAATGACGCCCTTAAGACCTCCCTATAATGCAAAGCACTAGCGTGTCTGGTTTGACACGTACACACTAAAAATGGCTCTGTTCCAAAACCTAGTGAGCTGCCTTGCTGTCTACTACATACTAATTGAAATAGAACCTCATAAATGACTTATATGTAGCAGGGTTATTATTATAACTGAAACTAAAACTAAAACCACTAAAAAAGAAATAACTTTTTTTCTGTTACTTGAAATAAAATAAAAGTTAACTGTAATAAAGTAAATATAGAAAAAAACTTATCTTATTTAAACTTACTTTATTTCCTAATTTCCCATTTTCATGTAGTTTAAAGGTGCCCTAGAACCCCTTTTCAAAAGATGTAATATAAGTCTAAGGTGTCCCCTGAACGTGTCTGTGAAGTTTCAGCTCAAAATACCCCATAGATTTTTTTTAATACATTTTTTTAACTGCCTATTTTGAGCCATTATTACATGTGCACCGATTAAGCGCGCGGCCCCTTTAAATCTCCTGCTCCCCGCCCCCGCGAGCTCTCAACTGCCTTAAACAGCAAACACAAAGTTCGCACAGCTAATAACCCTCAAAATGGATCTTTACAAAGTGTTCATCATGCATACATCGATTCCTGTGAGTATAGTATTTATTTTGGATGTTTGCATTTATTTCTGAATGAGTTTGAGGCTGTGCTCCGTGGCTAACGGGCTAATGCTACACTGTTGGAGAGATTTATAAAGAATGAAGTTGTGTTTATACATTATACAGACTGCAAGTGTTTCAAAATGAAAATAGCAACGGCTCTTGTCTCCATGGCCACCCGACTCTCGATATTCCACTGCAGTGCATTATGGGACTCCCTTTTCAATTAAGTATTAATGTGATGCTGCCTTTGAATTTGGCCAAAAGAAGGCAGATTCATTGAAGCTGCCTGCTTGGCTGGTGCTCTGAATGCTTGTCGCTAAGCTAGCAATACTCTAGTATAAAACTAGTTAATAACACACATATTGGGTAAAAGAGTTACCAATAAACGATGGTAACTTTAACCACATTTAACAGTACATTAGCAACATGCTAACGAAACATTTAGAAAGACAATTTACAAATATCACTAAAAATATCATGTTATCATGGATCATGTCAGTTATTATTGCTCCATCTGCAATTTTTCGCTGTTGTTATTGCTTGCTTACCTAGTCTGATGATTCAGCTGTGCACAGATCCAGACGTCCTGCCCTTGTGTAATGCCTTTCATAATGTTGGGAACATGGGCTGGCATATGCAAATATTGGGGGCGTACACCCCGACTGTTACATAACAGTCGGTATTATGTTGAGATTCGCCTGTTCTTTGGAGGTCATTTAAACAAATGAGATTTATATAAGAAGGAGGAAATAGTGGAGTTTGAGACTCACTGTATGTCATTTCCATGTACTGAACTCTTGTTATTCAACTATGCCAAGGTAAATTCAATTTTTGAATCTAGGGCACCTTTAACTTGAAGTAAAAAAAACTAACTGTAATAAAAATTTATAAAAAATTATATACATATTTTCTTTTAAAAATGTAAAAATGACAAAATTATTAAAAGTTTAAATAAAATTTAAATGAAAAATATAAACAAAATCTAATTCTAGATTAAATATTAATAAAAACTATAATAGTATCTCAGTGATACTAAAATTATACTGATTTGGAGTGCTCTATACACAAATGGTGCTCTGATTTTAGCTGAGTATGGTGTTAGCTTGTCGCTAAGATGGTGCTGGTGCTCTGTTAGCTTGTCGCTAAGATGGTGCTGGTGCTCTGTTAGCTTGTCGCTAAGCTGGTGCTCTGTTAGCTTGTCGCTAAGCTGGTGCTCTGAATGGTGCACTGATTTTAGCTGAGTATGATGTTAGCTTGTCGCTAAGCTGGTGCTTGTGCTCTGTTAGCTTGTCGCTAAGCTGGTGCTCTGAATGGTGCACTGATTTTAGCTGAGTATGGTGTTAGCTTGTCGCTAAGCTGGTGCTTGTGCTCTGTTAGCTTGTCGCTAAGCTGTTGCTCTGAATGGTGCTCTGATTTTAGCTGAGTATGGTGTTAGCTTGTCGCTAAGCTGGTGCTGATGCTTTGTTAACTTGTCGCTAAGCTGGTGCTGGTGCTCTGTTAACTTGTCGCTAAGCTGTTGCCCTGAATGGTGCACTGATTTTAGCTGAGTATGGTGTTAACTTGTCGCTAAGCTGGTGCTGGTGCTCTGTTAGCTTGTCGCTAAGCTGGTGCTCTGAATGGTGCTCTGATTTTAGCTAAGTATGGTGTTAGCTTGTCGCTAAGCTGGTGCTGGTGCTCTGTTAACTTGTCGCTAAGCTGGTGCTGGTGCTCTGTTAACTTGTCACTAAGCTGTTGCTCTGAATGGTGCACTGATTTTAGCTGAGTATGGTGTTAGCTTGTCGCTAAGATGGTGCTGGAGCTCTGTTAGCTTGTCGCTAAACTGGTGCTGGTGCTCTGTTAGCTTGTTGCTAAGCTGGTGCTCTGAATGGTGCTCTGATTTTAGCTGAGTATGGTGTTAGCTTGTCGCTAAACTGTTGCTGTGCTCTGTTAGCTTGTTAGCTGGGGCTCTGAATGGTGCTCTGATTTTAGCTAAGTATGGTGTTAGCTTGTCGCTAAGCTGGTGCTCTGTTAGCTTGTTAGCTGGGGCTCTGAATGGTGCTCTGATTTTAGCTGAGTATGGTGTTAGCTTGTCGCTAAGATGGTGCTGGAGCTCTGTTAGCTTGTCGCTAAGCTGGTGCTCTGTTAGCTTGGGCTCTGAATGGTGCTCTGATTTTAGCTGAGTATGGTGTTAGCTTGTCGCTAAGCTGGTGCTCTGAATGCTTGTCGCTAAGCTAGCAATACTCTAGTATAAAACTAGTTAATAACACACATATTGGGTAAAAGAGTAATTTTTTTATTATTTGGCTGACCTTTTTTCAATCAATACTTATACCCTATGAATGAATTCCTAACAGAACAAATCATCCACCATCTTGGATGAATGTTTTCATTCAGTCCACTGCAGTGCATTATGGGACTCCCTTTTCAATTAAGTATTAATGTGATGCTGCCTTTGAATTTGGCCAAAAGAAGGCAGATTCATTGAAGCTGCCTGCTTGGTTTGGGGAGTGTGTTTAAGATGCTTTAAAATGCAGCCTAGGTTGGCAGCTCACTAGAGTTCAAAACAGAGAAAATACTAAAATTGAATTATTAATTAAAATATAAGTTAAATAGGAATGGCTTCCCATGTATTTTAATTTCTGGGGGGGAAAAAAAACATTTAGCTCATCTGTGAATGACCATTCAGTTAAAAAGAGCAGATGCTTCGATATTCACTTGCCAACAACCTCTTTCACTGCTAAAAATGAAACACAAACGAAAATGATGCCCAATAAAAAGTTCTGAAATGCACTTTGCAGCATTAAATGGCCTAGAGCGCTGCTGAAGACTGGAACAGCAGTTAGGACTTTTGCACTTGCGGAACGGAAAAAAAGACAGAGTAAACAAATCAGAAATTCCATCTTGGACTTAATCTGTTCTTGCGCCGGAGGCTTGGAGCTCATGCCCCAGGGACCCCCTGCAATCGACTTGCTCTCCCCGGGGATACCGCCTGTAGGAACACGCAACCAAATGGAAATCTCAATACACAATCCACACAGACTGATATTTGAGGCATTTACAGTATGCTGAGCATTTTGTGCAGTCAAGCATTCATAATAGAAGCACCACAAAAGCAACACTCAGGAAGAAAACAAATACCATGCTACTGATCTGAAGTAGGACCTCCTTTATCCGCTCCAGCATTTGAGGATATGGGTGGATGTGGTTTTGAACCTGCTGCAGATTTTGATTTATTGTGTAACTGCACTGTGCAAAACGTGCCCTGCATGTCTTTCTGTGAGTGTTTGACTGAAAATACCAAGTGGACAAACCTATTTGTTAGCATTCATATTCATGGCCACAAATTAATTTTCAAACATGAAAATGCCACTATACAGCAATCCCACCAAACTGTGCTGAGAAATGTAATTCTGTTCAGCTTTAAATGATACTAGATGTTGCCAGCCCTAAAATACTAAATCTAAAATAAAAACTAAATAAACTGAAATGAGAAAAAACAAACACTAAATTAATTTGAATATAGGCAAACTTAAAACAGGAAAAAAAATTAAGACATTTACATTTAGATTAAGACATTTACTGGTACTTTATGATAAGTATACAGTAAAGTACTTACAAATCAACAAATTATTAGTTTACAGTTAGCTCATAGTTAATACATTGTAGTCTCATTGTTAATATATGAATAGGTTATATACAAATAGTGAGTTCTTCATTCATTGTCACTGTAATTAACCAAATTATTATTGTTTAATTAGCTTGTAGTAAAGTAATTGTTTATTGGTTATTATGAGTAAATAATTCTCACTTTAGATTAGGTCACGAAAAAAGTCATTAAGTGCTTTAAACCAATCTTTATTAGACATTAATTGCATTCATATTCAGTGTTCCTTAAAATGTTTACAAAAACATTAAACACACACACACGTATGTTATTTACAGGAACTCTCCATAGGCGTAATGGTTTTTATACTGTACAAACTGTATATTCTACCCCCTTACACTAACACTACTCCTAAACTATATGTGTAGGTTTTTTTAAAGAACACGTAATACTAATGCAATTAATGTTTAATAAGGTTGGTTTGAAGCACTTGATTAATGACATTTTCCATGACCTAATCTAAAGTGAAACCTATTTACAGTTAAGTTGTTAACAAAGCATAAAAAAAACATTATCCAACTCTTTACATATGAGTTAATTAAACAATAATAATTTGATTAATTGCAGTGACAATGAATGAAGACTCACTATTTGTATATAGCCTATTAGTATATTAACAATGTAGAGACTACAATATATTAACTATGAATTAACTATATAACCCTAGTGAAAAAAAGTATACTTTATTGTATTTTAAATATATTCCCTTTTTCTATAGTACACTGCAAATATACTAACAAAAAATGTACTATCATTAAATATATAAAAAGTATATTTGTATCATATTTTCACAATGCAACTTTTAACACACTTTAAAATAATTGTACTTTAGTATATTTTCTAAAAAATATATTTTAGAAAAATATACTTGAAGTGTAAGTTCAGTTTATTTTTTTAAAGTGTATTTATTTGCACTTTATAAAAATATATTTGAGGTATATTTTAACTGTGTTGAAAATGATCATTGTAACAATGCACTGAAAGTATATTTAAAAAATACTTTAATATCCTGAAGTTGTAGTGTATCTAATGTTAAATTTGAGTATATTTTTTAAGTTTACTTCTTCATCCTTGGAATTCATTATATTACTTGTACTATTTATTTCAGTATGAATGCATTACATGCCCATTTAGTATATGCAGTGTAGTCTATACAATTTCCAAATATGTGTAAATGTTTATTAAGTTTACACTGGCAGAATCATTTTACAATCGTACACACAAATCTACATTAAACAACACACCAGCAGCACAAGTAACGTTACATTCGAAAACATATGTTGAGTGGTTAAACTTATCGGAATTCAAATGTCTCTTTAACTTGGTCAGATTTTGTTGCTCACTGCCTTCAGCCAATCAGAGTTGCTTACGTCACGGTCGTCGTCTGAATCCCCCTCGCGCAGTCACTCAGGTGAAGTATAATGTCGCAATATTTATAATTTATTTATAATTAAATAATAATTTATTTAATAAAACACTGAAAGCGCAATACATCGCTCGATCTTGGGGATTCTGACCAGTTCAATCAAGTGACATGGCAGACTGACAGATGGCGACGACAACCGGCTAATCTAATGGCCTACGCGATCCTGAAAGAACCGGAGAAAAGCGGTGCTATTGGGAGGTGAGTTGTAGTCTACCAGTTAACAAACTTTATTTTATTTTCTTTAACAAACGGAGAGCGATATTTCGGCTTGATATCTCCTTTTTGAGTTTTTATGTGGTGGTTTATGGCACATGTTTGTATGCAGCACCAAAACATTCATATGATTGGTCAAATCGGCCCGTATTCTGTACGATATTAATTCATAAAGTGTTGTATGCTTGATTAGGTACCGAAAATATCGACATGCCATTCTGATACAGTTCCCTGCTGCTAATCCTCATTTACTGTTCAAAAATAGTATTGGTTCAAGACAGACTATTGTAAACGTGAATAAAGAGTTGAACATGCTGTCTTATATCTTTGATATATTCTGTCAACAGATGCTGTTCTTCACGAGTCTCTGCGGTCATCATTGTGCCATCAGAAACATTAATGAGAAACTCATCAGAAAATGGAATATGTGTAATTTGTATTTGTGTATAGAGGGTCACCATGGTCCAATATTTTTTTTTCTTTAATGAAAAAAATGGTAAGTTTTGCTGAATCTATGTTAAGTTTAAATAAAAACTCAAATGTTGACTATATTATACAAAGTATAAGTAATAACAAAGTGTATTGTTATTGACTGCAAAGTGTGTAATGTTTAATATTTGGAATAAGCCAAAGGTACTCAGCATACAGTATATACTATTACCTGTAAAATAATATATTCAGTGTATATTGCTTGTGTTTTCTGAAGACACTCGTAATTATTTTGTAATGTACTTAAATCACAAATAAAGTGTACTTATAACATAACGTGTACTCATAACACAAATAAAAGTATACTTATAACAGAAATAAAAGTATACTTATAATACAACATATATTATAACAAAAAATATACTTATAACACAAATTAAGTACACTTTAATATCACTAATCAAGCATGTAATTAGTCCCTACACAGACATATGCTTAAAGTGTACTAAGTATACTTGAAGTTGTTCCAATTTAGCACACAAAAGTATACTAAATATATACTTAAAGTTGTATTTTAATACTACTTAATTTCAACTTAAATATACTTACAAAATTAGTTGTTTCAAAATAGCACACTTTAAATGAACTAATTAACACACTTGAAATATACTAATAATTAGTCTTGCTGCAAGTATACTTAGCATACTTTTTTTTCACTTGGGAATAATTGTTTGCAAATGACTTGTAAGTACTTTATTACCATATATTTATAATAAAATGTTACCCATTTACTATATTATATATGTACACTACCATTCAAAAGTTTGGGATCGATACAGTACAAACTTTTTAGAGTTTTTAAAAGGGATGGATGCATGGATGGATGGATGGATGGTTTCATTAANTTTGTAATGTACTTAAATCACAAATAAAGTGTACTTATAACATAACGTGTACTCATAACACAAATAAAAGTATACTTATAACAGATATAAAAGTATACTTATAATACAACATATATTATAACAAAAAATATACTTATAACACAAATTAAGTACACTTTAATATCACTAATCAAGCATGTAATGCTACACGGACATGCTTAAAGTGTACTAAGTATACTTGAAGTTGTTCCAATTTAGCACACAAAAGTATACTAAATATATACTTAAAGTTGTATTTTAATACTACTTAATTTCAACTTAAATATAATTAGTACAAAATTAGTTGTTTCAAAATCATTAACACACTTGAAATATACTAATAATTAGTCTTGCTGCAAGTATACTTAGCATACTTTTTTTTCACTAGGGAATAATTGTTTGCAAATGACTTGTAAGTACTTTATTATCATATATTTATAATAAAATGTTACCCATTTACTATATTATATATGTACACTACCATTTTAAAAGGGATGGATGGATGGATGGTTTCATTAAAAATATCTTCATATGTTCCGAAGATGAACAAGTCTTATGGGATTTGAACGATATGAGAGTAAGTAATTGATGACAGAATTTTTATTTTTGGGTGAACTATCCCTTTAAAGATGCAATGTGTAAATTTTAGGAGGATCTATTGACAGAAATGCAATATAATATACATAACTATGTTTTCAGTGGTGTGGTAGGGCTGCACGATTTATCGCGATTAATTGGCAGAGGCTGCGATTATTTAATGCGCAGCTTGTCAGAGCTGTACGGCTCTGTCATTATGAAGTGAGTTTGGAGTAAATACATGTTATTATTAAATGTTGTCTTTTGTTGAACAAGATGTTAATAAATGCTTCTCATGTCTGGAAAGATGTTTGACGAGTGTTGCCTCTTCAAATATGCTTTATAAGCGATTCAAACTCGCAGTGCTTTCAGATGGTTTAGCATTTGGAGCCATACTTCATTGAGAAGCTGCACATATAAAAAAAATAATCACAGCCTTTGCAATTTTATAATCACACTAAGAATCACATTTAAGCGATAATCGCGTTTAAGTTCAATGTTATTTTTCGTATTGTAAGATAAATAGTGCAGCCCTAGTATAAAGATGATACATAATGAACCGTTATGTTTTTATTACCTTAGAATGGGCCATTTCTATCTATATACACCATGGGTCCCCTTACATGTTAAATCGCAGCATGTTTCTAAAGTAGCCCTAATTTGCGGCAGCATGTTTCTACAGTAGCCCTAAATGGACAAGAGTGCGTTTGCTTGACTGGCTTCTCTCTGCTGTCTCAGACGATGCCATTTTTGTCCTTCACAACCTCACTGCTAGATGCCACTAAAATTTACACACTGCACCTTTAAGGGGTGCTAACATTTATTTCTTGAGAAAGACAAAGTCCCTATCTCCCTCTCTTTAAGACTGCGGAGGTTGATCAAAGTGTTTAGTAGTGCTCCAGGTATCTGGGCAGCTCCCGCTTTTCATTCTTCTGGTGGCATTTAGGAGACAGTCAGAAAGAAGGGGAGTGTCACATTTCATAAAACAATTATCACAGACAGCCACGGCAACATGCCTGTTAGCGCTGATTACTTCCCTTGCATGCTAGCCTGGTGTTTGCAAAAGTCTGCAGCCTGCAAATGACTATATGATTTATAGATGAAAAGGGATCCAGAACTCAACAGCGCATCACAAAGCCAGCACCGTAGGCTTCGCAAAAAAACACTTGAAATTGTCTCGGGTACAGAGAAAGGCAGAGGGAGATTACTTCCCAGAAGAGGTGCACTGTAGCAGGATGTTAAATGACTAGCTTGCTTTAAGGAAAAGATTACTTGCGCTCTGTAAGAAATGGTTCGATATGGCAATTTTAGCCTTTTCAAGTCAGCCAGCATGTCCATACTGTTACGCTGGAACCCAATGAACGCATTCATCACCAAAAGCTTTCCGTTCCCTTCACAACGATGCACCCTTGGCCCATCGCAGACAACATCTCCTCATATTCAATAAGACTATTAAAGTTGCAACTTTAGGCAGTCAGCCTATTCCACAGCTGAACACATGTAAGAGAGGACCTATATGGGAGTCTGAAAGCTACAGAGAGTAAATTAACCCACATACACCACTTCCAAATACAACAGTAATTTCACACCTGGTTGGACAAAAACAGAACCATTCATTTTTCGCCGGTGACAGGAAAAACATAGGCATTTTAAACATCTACAATAGTACGAATAGTGTGTTAGCCGTCATTCACACATCCTTAAACTGCATTTTATGGCTCTGAAATTTTGATTACACTGCTAATGGATCCACAGATTGTGACAGCTTTTCCAATCTATTAAATTTAGACAACAATAGATGAAGAATATGTAATGCACAACTGATGTGATTTTGGCTTCAGGGGGCTATGGCCAAATAATCAGACTACAGTATTTGTTAGATTTAATAACCTGAGAGCAGCAATAAAAGCTTATATTAACACATCCCTCAAATTCAAAGCTCAAAATTGGTGTCCATGTAAAACAGGACAAAAGAGCCACCACAAATCCTCTGAAAATTACTTGTGGAAGTAATACATGGACCTGTCTGACACATTAAATAAGAATTCAATAAAAGCTCAGTGTCCATTATGGAGGTATATTGGTCCGATGTGATCTGGCTAACATCTGAGACTGGAAAATATAAATCTTTTCTAAAAATAAGCTTGTTTTTGTCAGTTTTCTTGGAAGACATGCTAATAGCCTAGACTTAAACTTCTAGGCGTAAAAACACATTTTTCAAAGTTTAAAGGGCAAGAACCAAGGAAAGTCTTTGTGCTACTAAAGTTCAACATGTTTTACCATCAAATGAGCATTTATTATGACCTGCACACCAGTCGCTGTGGTGGTTCACAACAGAAGATCAAAAACAAGTGAGAAAATAAATGCTCATTAAAATAAATTAAGCTTTGTCTTACGGTGTCGCAGTAGCACAACACCCACTACTACAGAGCTACATAACGCTCAAAACAAATATGTCATATGCAGCAGCAGCATGTGAGCAGACAGGGAAAACAGCAATTATAAAATATGATAAAGAAAAATCGAGGACGAGGGAAATGCAACAATCAGAACGCCAGCTATTCAATTCATCAGCCTTCACGCAGCATTCCCATTCCCTAATCTGAATCTCCAAGTGGCTTTTTAAAACCTTGCCTCCACACCAGTGCAGCTGCCAGTCACTGATTGCAATAATTAGAAAATCTCTCTCATTGGTGTATGAGACTGCATAAGCAGTTAGTGCCTTCTGGTTGATTCTGTATTTGCACTGATCTGTGAATGAAAAAAGCCTGTTTCTCCACTGACGACCATTTAAAAATAGTCGAACATATAATCGCACATATTTCATTGGTATAATATTATAGGCTGTGGCAGTTGAATGAGAATTCTAATGGATGGTTTTCTCCAGGCATTATAGAACTCCTAATGATAAAAGCCAAACCTTGACACCCCAGGGGCCTGTACCATGATGGTAGTTGAACAAACTCAGGGTTGTAGGATTAGTTTTGAGTTGACAAAACCAAACCACTCCAATCCTGCTTTGTTGGTACCATGATGCTTATCATCAACATTCTCTGTCAACTCAGGCTTTGATCCTGAGTTCGAGGAGCATGTGCACCATTCAGAGCACTCACCCATCCTCTGAGTTATGATGTCTACTATGACTGATGTTTCATTGGAGGATAGAGATGTCTCACTGTAAAGTTTGCAAGTTAACTACAGAGACAGACTAGGACATACAGACCAGTGAGGAGCCCAGGGAAGAACTGAAGTGCAACAGGCCTCGGGGGTAAACCCTGTGGTGAAGACTTCCTCATAGGTTTTCCCCTCTTGGTAGTTTATCCCCACCTTACTGGTCTATAGGGGCCAAATTACTGAAGACTAGGTCAACAAAACCACTATACGATCACCAGAAGTTTAATGTAATACAATTCAGACTTAATACCATTATACGTTTATTGTGATGAGAGTCAGACAAAAAACTACACAATCATCAGAGGTCTAACATACTGAAGTCTATGCATGAATACTGCTGGTCTGCTGTTTCTTGAGTTGCAGGTAGGTGTATATGCCAGGATGTCTTCATAAGCGACACCCTGGTGTAAAGCATCACTTCAGACATCCATGACAAAGCATCATGAGGAACAAAGAGTCATCTGATTCTGAGTGACTACATGTGAAATGGACTCTACAGGAAACAGACTTCACAGTAACACTTTATTTTACAGTGCCGTAGTTACACGTTACTACATGTACTTACTATAGTAATAACAGTAAATTATGCATAATTACAAGTAACTAACTCTAAACCAAACCTTAACTCTAACAGTAACTCTACAATAAATACATGTAGTTAATTAATAGTACTCAGTACTTATTTGAGTAATTACAATGTAACCAGAGCACTGTAAAATAAAGTGTAACCGACTTCACAGCTATTCAGGTGCCATAGACTTTCAGGACTTTCACTCTTATGCGACATGGTTTTGTGTGTCATCATGTAGTTTATATGACATGTTACCACCCTGCGTCGTATACATGTCAACAGTTTGAAGAGAACTATTACACTCTAGGACACGACACAGAACACGTTATATGTGCCTGTAACTATATCAAAGTTACATGACTGGAAGATGGGTCTTGTGATACTGTAGGTTAGAGAATGGACTTAAAAGGATGGTATAATGCCATTTTTACAAGATGTAAAATAAGTCTCTGATGTCCCCAGAGTGTGTATGTAAAGTTTTAGCTCAAAATACCCCACAGATAATTTTTTATAGCATGTTAAATTTTTCACTTTTTGAGGGTGAGCAAAAATGCTCTGTTTTTGTGTGTCCCTTTAAATGCAAATGAGCTGCTGCTGCTAAGCAGAAAGCGGGGTTTCAAGAGTTCCTGTTAGCACATAGTACTGTTAGCAGCGCCAATTACCTCACAAAGACTGTTGAATGCAACAGGATGTTTCTGAACGGTTAGTTGATGAATTTATGTAGCTAATGTGGGATATCTTAAAGTCATTATTTAGCATTATCATCTGTCATGATAATTTATAAATCGTGGGAACTGTTGTAAGATGCCTAAAGAGCCAGAGATATGCTGTATGAAGATAGAACAGGTATAGTTTAGTTTAATTACGGTTATAACTTGTCATGTTGTCAACTTGCTTTTATGACATGCTATTGCGTTTGTGTAACTGAATTGCAATAACATGGCCTCACCCCCTTAGTTGCATGTTCTCAGGGGCAGGGTTTATGTACATTTTAGGGTTAGTAATGTCCCCAATCCTACATCCTAACATAACATCACATGAAAAATGTAGGTAAAGTATATTGTATTTAGAATTTTAAGTTAAAGGTGATGACATCAGATGAATGATTCTGTTAAGCAAAGTTTCCAGCAAGAGTTTTCTACCAGTTCCTGTTCTCTATATTAATAGTAAGTCAAATGAGACCGACTACTTAGACTCTCACTTTTTGTCTTTAATGGCTCTTGGAGCCCCTGTCCCATTCTTTGAATAGTTATTCTGACTGTATTAGGACTGATGACAGTCTGGGGTGGGTTGCTATAACTGTATACTTAATTTGCATGCTTTGTTTAAGGTCGTCACCCAGGTGCTTTGTCTCCATTTCTAAGAACTGCTCCTAAAATTCATAAACTACAAAGTATCACTGCCTTAATTGGACCTGATGACTGCAGCAACCAACAGCAGGTTCTCAATAAAGAATCCTGCTGAAAATACATTAAAGTCTCCTTCTTTCCTACAATAATCTGCAGTGTTCAGTAAGCTGTAAAGTAGTATTTCATTCAGAAACCAAAAGAAACTCAATTATAAATATTTTTTACATTAAAATTGATTTAATTCACAGATTTGAATGTCAACAATGACATTAGGATACAATATTTCTCCTATATCAATAACAGCCAATGAATAACTATTACAAACATCTGTAACACTCAAAGTACAGTTACTGAAAAAATCATGGGGTGTTTGAACTCTGGTGTTGTCGTGAGCAAAGTAAAAGTGACATCATTTTTTAAAATAATTTAAAATCTCTCTGTGTGCACTGCCTAAATTATCCCTTAGGCTGCAGTAAATTGGGAGCAGATAACAGGCATTGAGTTTTCCGTGTTGGGACTGTTTGATGCAGAGCAGTCCAGGGTACGGCCATGAGACAAACTACTCACGATGTTGGATGAAGTAATAACATCATTCAAGCCTCTTTTGCATTGTGCACTTCAGAGATTTCGCTAGAATGTCAATGCAACACATTTCCGAAGAAATAAGCCTGAATAGTTGAGTTGGGAATAACTCGTAATCAGTGAGGACGGATTATAGAGGCGCATGTTTCTGAATACCTAAAATTGAGAATTAAACATTAACCCAGTGTATATTATGGTGGTTAATCTGTAAACATGCATGCATAAAAGAACATATTTTTTAACTGTTCCACGAGTCTTCATGTTATACAAGCACACTCTTCGTTAAGCACACTATTTGTTAATTTTCTCCCACAACACCCAGAGGGATGCTGGGTTTTAATGAACAGCGGATATAAGCTCCTACAATGTCGGGAAGAAAGAATGGAGCTAAAAAAGAAACATGAGAACTGTAAATTTGTGGGAGTTCTCAATGAGAGGTTCGTTATCACTAAGATACAGTTGCTATGGAGAGGCTAATTAGCGTGGCTACATGAGGGTGTGACTAAGCACTATTGGTGTCCAGTGGGAGCTGGTGAGTAACCAGACAGAAAAGGGAAAATAAGAAATAATGCATTGTTTGTGCAGCTGCACTTTCGGTCTAGCTGACAAGAATATACCATTCAAATATATCCCTGTTTCAAGACCAGAATAGGCCGCTTTCATGGTTTTTGGTTTCTGTTGAGGCTTTTGGAAAGGCAGAGTGGAAGATACACAGTTGGGGTTAGAAGATGAGTTTAGGATAATATTTGCACATACAGTGGGTACGGAAAGTATTCAGACCCCCTTAAAATTTTCACTCTTTGTTATATTGCAGCCATTTGCTAAAATCATTTAAGTTAATTTTTTTTCCTCATTAATGTACACACAGCACCCCATATTGACAGAAAAACACAGAATTGTAGACATTTTTGCAGATTTATTAAAAAAGAAAAACTGAAATATCACATGGTCCCAAGTATTCAGACCCTTTGCTGTGACACTCATATATTTAACTCAGGT
The DNA here is from genome assembly GCA_003731715.1 of Anabarilius grahami. Taxonomy (NCBI): domain Eukaryota; kingdom Metazoa; phylum Chordata; class Actinopteri; order Cypriniformes; family Xenocyprididae; genus Anabarilius; species Anabarilius grahami. The sequence goes on along the minus strand of RJVU01021200.1, from coordinate 891,134 downwards.
GCTGTCCATTTCTTCTGATCATCCTTGAGATGGTTCTACACCTTCATTTGAGTCAAGCTGTGTTTGATTATACTGATTGGACTTGATTAGGAAAGCCACACACCTGTCTATATAAGACCTTACAGCTCACAGTGCATGTCAGAGCAAATGAGAATCATGAGGTCAAAGGAACTGCCTGAAGAGCTCAGAGACAGAATTGTGGCGAGGCACAGATCTAGCCAAGGTTACTGATAGATTTTATGTTGGTCTCAGCATTGAAGGAAAGTGGACAGAGACTCCTTTGTCCTCGGTTAAAGCTGTATCTTATGTTTTTAACATATGGTTTTCTTTATGTACCGGAACCATTTCCATATAAGGAACCAGGATCTACTAGGAGTGAATGGGAGACAGGGAATGGTCCCTGCTTTTTGTATTACAAGCATAGGAGAAGGTCTTTGGGATAGCAAGGAACTCCTGGATAGCTGACCGGGAGATGACCATATTTAGACTTGTTTTTCCATATGTATCACATTCCTATACCATGAGCTATATGATGTATTCTCTCTCTCATTGGCTAAACCTATACTACACCCCTTGTACTCTTTCTATATATATTCTCTCTTTTCTTATCAATAAAATGAGACTTTATTGTCCCTCAGCGCTGAGCGATTGCTCATTCAATTGCCAATTAAGAGGTCTGGGATGAGGCACGAATTAGAAGCAAAAACCTAACAGTTAAAAAAAAATTTCTGCTGCACTTAAGGTTCCTAAGAGCACAGTGGCCTCCATAATCCTTAAATGGAAGACGTTTGGGACGACCAGAACCCTTCCCAGAGCTGGCTGTCTGGCCAAACTGAGCTATCAGGGGAGAAGAGCCTTGGTGAGAGAGGTAAAGAAGAACCCAAAGATCACTGTGGCTGAGCTCCAGAGATGCAGTCGGGAGATGGGAGAAAGTTGTAGAAAGTCATCACATCACCATCACAAGTCGGGGCTTTATGGCAGAGTGGCCCGACGGAAGCCTCTCCTCAGTGCAAGACACATGACATGCACTGTGAGCTGTAAGGTCTTATATAGACAGGTGTGTGGCTTTCCTAATCAAGTCCAATCAGTATAATCAAACACAGCTGGACTCAAATGAAGGTGTAGAACCATCTCAAGGATGATCAGAAGAAATGGACAGCACCTGAGTTAAATATATGAGTGTCACAGCAAAGGGTCTGAATACTTAGGACCATGTGATATTTCAGTTTTTCTTTTTTAATAAATCTGCAAAAATGTCAACAATTCTGTGTTTTTCTGTCAATATGGGGTGCTGTGTGTACATTAATGAGGGAAAAAAATGAATTTAAATGATTTTAGCAAATGGCTGCAATATAACAAAGAGTGAAAAATTTAAGGGGGTCTGAATACTTTCCGTACCCACTGTACTTTGGGTTGCTTGGTTGCTTTCTGCTTATGTGTATTTAGAGGAGATTACGGTCTTTCTTTTACATTTAATGTTATAACATCTTTTACATTTAATGCTAACTATAGCTTTCCTTTTTTTTTTTTGGTAGTCATTAGATACCAGAGATATGACATGTGTTCTATGACATATTCTATGTAGCTTATTATCTAAGAATCCTAAAATTAAAGGATTCCACAGCATTTCTTAAAAGGATAGTTCACCCAAAAATCACATGATTTACTCACCCTCTAGCCATCCTAGGTGTATATGGCTATCTTCTTTCAGACGAACACAATTGGAGATATATTTAAATTAGTAGTTTATTTAGTTATTTGAATTTATAAGGTTGTAAATATGGATATTTTTCTTGCTTCATAAGGCCTTAATTAACCCCTGGAGTGGTATGGATTACTTTTTTTTATGGATGGATGCATTATTTTTGGCTTCAAAATGCAGCCCCCCATTCACAACCATTATAAACCATGGAGGAGCAAGGATATTTTTAAATATATCTCCGATTGTGTTCGTCTGAAAGAAAGTAGTCATATACCACTAGGATGGCTTGAGGGTGAGTAAATCATGGGATAATTTTCATTTTTGGGTGAACTATCCCTTTAAACTGGGTCTGTTTCTGATTGACAGTGTCAGTTGATTGAGAACAAAAAACTGTGATAGTCTTGTGCTTTTTTTCAAAATTGTTCAAAATGTTTATTGCTTCTAATCAAATGTTAATGTTATTCATCTCAAACACTAAAACATTTTCTAAAAAGTTCTTATTTTACAGAATTTTATTTTTGGGTTAACTATCCCTTCAAGGAATTTTGATGAAAAAGAATGGGAAAAATATTTCCGGAACCCCAGCCACTATAAAAGTGAACGGCACCGTTTCATATTGGTCGCCATGGTTGTCTAGAGAGATTTTTGTTCTCTATTGTGAAATTTTCTGCAGCAGACCCCCTGGCTGTATGACACAGACCCAGTTTAAGAAACGTGCAATGCAGCCTCTCTTACTGCCACTTTCCTGTCTATATAAAGTATATATATATGTATATATATATATATATATATATAGATCTCCAGTCACTCAGAAACAGACCCCAGAACACACATATGAAGTTGCCAAATGTAAAGGTACTGTTTAAAACTTATTGTTATTAGTTTGATCTGACATGCATGTTTGTTTACTTGAGTGCTGCACACACTAAAAGACAAGACAAAATGAATGGTCATCGATTAATAAATACACATTCCTGCATATTTGCCTAGCAGGTTCTGCCTCAGGCGACTAGCAATGTATCAGTGTCAAGTCATAGCAGGGAGACGGAAAAAAGCAAATCTCAGCAAACACTGAGGCACGTGGCTATTGTTGGACAAACAGCTCTTCCATGGCATTGAGATGGAGATGAAAGCGGCTGTAAGGCAAATGTATTTCATATTTGAAGTGAGATCATAAAATTGCTTTCTTCCATCTGGGTGCAAGTTTTGACATCCCGTTTAAGAAGATATTGCAGAAAGTGTCCTCTAAACTTAATATCTGAAGGCAATCACAAACAAGCACTAAATAAATACCCGGCAAACCTTATGTTCATCCGTCAAGGCTGGCCAAGAGTACTATTAGAGTTGACGGGGGTGAAAAATGAAAATAGGCCAAGGGTTTCTCCTGTCTGCACATATAAACGTGATGTCTGCCCCCCGAAACTTTCTGCTTTTGGAAAAACTGGAGACCAGTGGCCACAATTTTTTGCAGGTCAGTTAGTCAATTTGTTGGCCCGAGGCAAAGAGCAAAACACCAATTAGGAGCAGGGAGGGTCGGGCACTCAGTGTGTGAGGCGAGATTAAAGTGCTGGCAGAGTTTGGCCACCGGAGCACACTGTTAGACCCTGACCTCAGAATATATCAAACACTATAAATATCAAACACTGAAAATCTGCTCTTTATTCACCCTTAGAGTGTTTTTTTTAAGTGACAGTAAGTGAAAATGTATCATTTTCCGTTAGAATGACTAACAAAATTAAAACTCTTTTACAACGAGATACACTATATTGCCAAAAGTATTGGGACACCCCTCCAAATCATTGAATTCAGGTTTTCCAATCACTTCTATGGCCACAGGTGTATAAAAATCAAGCACCTAGGCATGCAGACTGCTTCTACAAACATTTGTGAAAGAATGGGTCGCTCTCAGGAGCTCAGTGAATTTAAGCGTGGTACCGTGATAGGTTGCCACCTGTGCAATAAGTCCATTCGTGAAATTTCCTCACTACTAAATATTCCACGGTCAACTGTTAGTGGTATCATAAAGTGGAAGCAATTGGGAACAACCACAACTCAGCCACGAAGTGGTAGGCCTCGTAAAATCACAGAGCGGGGTCAGCGCATGCTGAGGCGCACAGTGCAAAGAAGTCGGCAACTATCTGCAGTCAATTGCTACAGACCTCCAAACTTCGTGTGGCCTTTAGATTAACTCAAGAACAGTGCGTAGAGAGCTTCATGGAATGGGTTTCCATGGCCGAGCAGCTGCATCCAAGCCTTACATCACCAAGTGCAATGCAAAGCGTCGGATGCAGTGGTGTAAAGCACTGGACTCTAGAGCAGTGGAGACGTGTTCTCTGGAGTGACGAATTATGCTTCTCTGTTTGGCAATCCGGTGGACGAGTCTGGGTTTGGAGGTTGCCAGGAGAACGGTACTTGCCTGACTGCATTGTGCCAAGTGTAATGCTTGGTGGAGGGGGGATTATGGTGTGGGTTTGTTTTTCAGGAGTTGGGCTTGGCCCCTTAGTTCCAGTGAAAGGAACTCTTAATGCTTCAGCATACCAAGACATTTTGGACAATTTCATGCTTCCAACTTTGTGTGAACAGTTTGACGATGGCCTCTTCCTGTTCCAACATGACTGCACACCAGTGCACAAAGCAAGGTCCATAAAGACATGGATGAGTGAGTTTGGTGTGGAGGAACTTGACTGGCAGCACAGAGTCCTGACCTCAACCTGAGAGAACACCTTTGGGATGAATTAGAGTGGAGACTGCAAGCCAGGCCTTCTCATCCAACATCACTGCCTGACCTCACAAATGCACGTCTTGAAGAATGGTCAAAAATCCCCATAAACACACTCCTAAACCTTGTGGAAAGCCTTCCCAGAAGAGTTGAGGCTGTTATAGCTGCAAAGGGTGGGCCAACTGCATTTTAAACCCTACGGATTAGGAATGGGATGTCATTAAATTTCATGCGCACGATAAGGCAGGCGTCGCAAAACTTTTGGCAATATAGTGTACCTTTCAAAGGTTTATTAAGGTTATTCCTTAATTTAAATTTGAACTGAGGTATCAAACAGGATGCAGAAATCCAATTAAAATTTGAATGTAACAAAGTAGAATTGAAATTCAAAGAATAACTTTTTAACTAGAAAAGCAAATTTTACTTTAAACATTTTTATATACTTTAAGTACTTAAAATTAAGGCTTCACAAAATTACTTCTTCAGTATCAAAGCCTCAGTAATTATCTAATATCACAGCAGGTCACTAGACACCTGTGACATCTCGCCTTAAAGAGTGTCAGAGTATGTTTCACAATATTAATTATCACAAAGCCAGGGAGCTATAGCAGGTAGCAGGGGAAACTTGCTCAGTCTGTAAAAAAAAACTCGGTAAGACTGGAGGCTCAAAGGGAAAATCAGTCTTCCTCCAGGAGAACCAATCAGTCTCAGAAAATCAATAAGAAGCATTATCAATATTCTTCATGTTCCCATCTATTGTTTCGTACCATGTACAGGATATGAATCCATAATCCATATTGCAGAAAGGCATAGACTGAACAACATGATGTAACACATGCAATACATTGTGGAATCACACAAATAACATTCGGTTAGTTAACTAAAAAAGAACATGCTGTCATAGCTGTGTAATATTCGAAGAAGTTGAGTTGGTGGGGTGATCAAGAATATGACAGGAAATCAAAAAGTTATAAGGATAACTGTACAAGTTGGTACCAACCAGTATTGCATGCAGCAGGGAGACATCAATACAGTTTTATGTCTGAATTATTTGCAAGGTATATCTCAAACTTTGATATAATATTCCCATATTCCCATATGATATAAATATTTGCATATTTTCTGCTACAAACGAAAATCGCTTTGAAATCTACAACTTCTCTCTAAAGTGTATAAATAAAAGTCAAGTGCAAAGAGTGCTACTGTTAGCACCACACTAATTGAAAACACGTAACATGTATAATTTTTGTGAAAAAATCACAAAGTTATAATCACATTTGCTTACTGTTTACTGCTTTTATCCAAACTGTAATTATGTCAGGACCACTATCGTCAAAGATAACTGACAATTAGCATACAGTTTGGATTTGCAGTATGGTTCCATTCCGGGCAAGAACTACCTGCCCATCCATGCAGCCTAGCATGGATAAGGGCAGGAAGAGCAGCGATAACCCTCTTAGGGTAAACACAACAGAACCAACATAAGTTATTATGATATCATTAATGTTCTTAAAGGGATAGTTCACCCAAAAATGAAAATTCTGTCATCATTTACTCACCCTCAAGTAGTTGTATGAATTTCTTTGTTCTGCTGTACACAAAAAAATATATATATTTGGAAGAATTTTTGTAACCAAATAGATCTCGCCCACCGGGGGAGAGATCTGTTTGGTTACTGACGTTGTTCCAAATATCTTTGTGTACAGCAGAACAAAGAAATTCATACAGGTTTGGCACAACTTGAGGGTGAGTAAATGATGACAGAATTTTCATTTTTGGGTGAACTATTCCTTTAATGACAATAATTTAATGTAATTACATAATTCAAGAAAAATAAGTCTGATTCCAAGAGGAATATCAGAAGGCCCAGTCCTGACTGGACAAGAGGAGGAGCTGGGGATGGAGGAGGGTAATTAGCTCCTGAGCAATGTGATAAGCTGCTGATAATGCTGAATGGACCTTATACAGGCTATGAAAGTCGTTGTATCCCTATGTAGACGTGGATCAGCTGATGTGAGATCGGGGCTGATGCCAGCTAACTAACGTGACCTGCCAGAACTAACGTTATACACTTGATCTCAAACAGTAGAGCAATGGTGCTAGTAATTCCCAAGAAATGCATGAACTGATAAAATGTATACCTTGAAATGCAATGTAAGTCACTTTGGATCTCTGTCAAATGCATGAATATAAATGTAAAGGAGGAATACTACAAAGCATTTAATAATCACAATAGATAATGCTTTACAATGAACTTTGTTAGATGGTTCTCGCCATCTCCGAAAAACCAAGCCAATGTTGATTCTTGTTTTATTACGAGCTCCGTCACATTCTTTTTGTCAGTAGACTGCCAGCAGGCGTTTTGTTAAAACGGGTGATTCCCTGGAGGTTTGAGATTTAGTGTGCTTCATATCAACCTTTCTCACCCGTTGTGGCGACTAACTTATAGGTCAAAGTAGCCAGAGAAAGTTTTCTTTATTTCCGGATATGACGAGACACTGGTAGGTGAGTGATATATGTACATTATGCAATTTCATATTCAAAATGAATATGAATTTTCATACTTACAAATGATTTTTTGTGTGTCTTTAGTGTTCAAACTAGCATGGAAGATTATTTTTAGTGTATCCCTAAATACTGCTGCTGACACTTTAGAAAGATGGCGGTCATGTATTTCACTCCATTACTCCCTGTGTTACACGCCCTGCCCTTCGTTTATATTATGGTAAGTGACACACATCCTGATTTTGTCTAGTTAGACCTGTTCCTGGGTCAACATATTTTGTGCAGATAGGAATTTGGTTGATCCTGGAACAACATTCCTGTCCGAAAATTTAATCATAGCCATAAACCTACCTATAGGTTATCCCTAAAATCAGAGGGAAATGATAGGTGAATAACACTGATGTAGAAGCACCTAACCCTGGTTGTAAGCCTAAACCTGACATAAACTTAAACTTGTCCCTCAAATCTGATTGGTTGATTTGTTCCAGGATCAACAAAGATGTTGATCAGGCTCTGTGTAAGTGACAAGGTTTTATATTGATAATTGCTAACTTGCTCAGGAGCATGATTTATGGTACACTTTCATATCAAAACCCACGAAAAATGACTGATTAATACAGACCTCCCAGAATGGAAAAGACCTGTTTTCTCAGAAAGGAGCACTGATACGGGTCAGGCACGTTCTTGCTTTATCTGAAGTTATTTACTGCTGTCAGGTGGGTTGATTGGCAAAGGAATGACTAAATGATTGATTTAGTTTGAGTTGCTATACTGGCCTAGTAGTCAATTTCTATCAATGAGAGCAAAAAATTTAAAGGAATGGGATCAAACGAACTGTCGTTTGTTCACAGATGCCCTAAACTAAGAATGCGATTGTTTGCAACTCCTGAACTCCTTTTTTTTTGACATGAACAGCTACTATGATGTTATGAAACTGAACAAAATCAAACATTCAAAACCCCCAATTAACTTCTGAAGATCATAGTGTGAAAAACAAATGGCACATGAATGTCAGGGAACACAAGTTCACCAACTGATTATGAAGAGCATACAGAAACAAAGCTAGTTGGATGTGTCGTCAAATAATTCAGTTCTATTTGTCTCACTATGAGCATTAAAATTCAATAATTTACGATTAGATTTAGCAATACAGTATGTGCATCAGTGTTTCCGCTCCCATCCACAAATAAACACAATTATCTTGCAAAGCAAGAAGAAATTCAAATAACCGTTCAGTACGTTTAAAAACGATCTTCTACTTCATCAAACTTTGCACTTTGGTATTTTCTTGAATTTGAGCACAGTGTTTACTCATCGCTCACTCACGTAACCTCCAACTTGCATGATGCATATTGATTTTGTTTACAAATCCCATCGGATTTATATGTTAAAAACATTTGTGCTCACGAGCCTTCGAGTGCAGATAGTGCTCTGAATAATGTAAGCCACTTCTTCCAACTACTTTAAATATTTTTGGCTAAGGTGGGCTAATCTTGAAGAGAATTAACCAAAAATCACTTTGGCATCACCTCCTGGATTAGGACTTTATAGTGAAACTTCCCCTTCATATTCAAAGGTCTGCAGAACTGGAGACTTCTATACAGTATGTGCTCAGGACAACCTGGGGAAATAGCGTGATATCTTGAACTACTCAGACGTGTGCACACTCCTTCCTATGGTCTGATGGGGCTTTGTGCCCTTCATAAAATATACAGTCTAACAATCAGAGTGATTTAATGCCCCAGGAAGGACATTATTATAGAGCAGACAAAATCAATACAACTGAAATTCCAGCAACGTTTTTTTTTTCTTTTCCTCCGTTTCAGCCTGGTCGACTGAAAGGCTTTTCCCAGCATGCCGTAGTGCTGCTGTTCAAAGAGAGAGATACCACAGGACAGGGATAAGTCAGGAGGCATAATCCACCGGACTGTCATTAAATAAGAGCTAGGTTCATGGCACCCATCAAGTTCCCAAATTACCAAACGTCACTTTTAATTAAGTGTGGCAACAGCTCATTTTAATGAAGACCTGATGTTCTCAGCAGATTTTAGCCCAGCAGTCCTCATTCGCTTTTATGTGCCGGCGCATTGATTGTGCCCAGTCAAACTTACTATGAACCCTCATATAGATTGAACCCACATGACAGCATTTATGTGCAGCAGCTACTTTGAAACTGTAGCTTCCCCAGATACAAGCTACTCATCATTTAAAATAGTTCAACTACAGTCGAGCTATTTGTTTAAAAAAGTAGCCACCGTAATTAAGATGACAGAGGATAACAACATTATATTTTAAGGTGGCTACATACGTTGTATTATAAATAGCCTATATTATATAATATTATATTAAACTAAATAAAAATTTGAATCAGATTACATTATTTTTGCAATCAGAACAGTGTTTATCTAGCACAAAACTTTCTTGGAGATTGTACAGTATCTTCTCAAGTGCTTTTACACTAAATACAACCAATGAAACTAAAAACAACAACAACAACAATTTATATAACAGAGTCAAAACTAGTGATGAACAACAACTTTTAACTACATATTTAAAAGAAAAAAAACTTTGGGAATAAAATCCTGAAAAAACTGTAAATGAATGAACTCAATGCTTCATTAGAAAGGAAAGTTACGGAGAAATGAATTTTTGTGCGACGTAGTACACAATGCCATGACATTCTACACTATAACGCGTACGTCATGTTATTGTGTACTACGTCACGGAAGTTAACGCTTTTTGGACGTACGGTGAATGCGTATGACTGTCGTGCTGGAAGCTTGTTATTTACTTTAAAAATTCTTAAATAAGAATTTTTGTCTTACACAAATGCATCAATTAACTTCAGAATGCCTTTATTAACCCCCTGGAGTTGTATGGATGGGTGCTTTTTTTTTGTCTTCAAAATTTGGGTAGCCATTCACAACCATTAAAAACCTTGGAGGACTAAGGGTATTTTTAAATATACCTCTGATTGTGTTCGTCTGAAAGAAGATATATACACCTAGGATGGCTTGAGTAAATCATGGGATAATTTTAATTTTTAGGTGAACTATCCCTTAAGTCATATTGATTTGTGACACTGTCACATGTCACACATGTTTTACCACTCAATTTATTACTATGATTTTATGTATAATAGAGTTTTAATTGGTTTACATGTTTTTTAGTCCATTTTATTAGTCTCACTATCATAAGTGTGTGTATGTCTTTAAGAAATGAATGGTTGGCCTGTCATGACAGTAACATAACAGGAAGCAAGAACTACATCTGTATAAAGAGAGCAGCATGGCAAACAAACATTCAATTACTAACAGCCATAAACCTTTTCTGGATTGTGGAGTTTCCATTTTGCAGACTTACCTCTCCACTCACAACTAAATTACAGACTTTTGGGATTCACTTATCTATTGTATATGTCTCATTCTTTTAACCACTTACAATCTCACACAGTAAAATCTGACCCCATTTTAAATCGTGTAACCCAACCAATTTGGCTGATAGTTACAGATATAAGATTAAAGATTCAATATTTGTTTTGTCACATCTACAATTATATAAAGAATAATGTACAAATGTAAATCTGTTCAGCTACGTAGACTGTGCATTAAATATATAAATGGTAGATAAAATGGTAAGATAAGATGAACATAAGAAATAATGAAAAAAATCCAAATACAAGATACACTTCCGATTACGGTAGCACTTTATTTTACAGTACGTGTACTTTCCTGGTACATATATAGTAATTATGTTGTACATACAGGTAAAAGAGTGGTAACACAAGGTACTTACCTGACATGTATGTACATGGAAACTAATAAGAAACACTGCTGTTCTTTCCAATGATACATACATGGTAATTACTATGTACCTATAGACAAGTGTTGGGTAATAACAGGTGCTTACTTAGTGTCCGTATATGGTAACTAACAGACACATTACTGTACTTTCTAATTGTATATACACAGTAACTATGTAGTACTTACAGACAAGTGTGGGTAATAACAGGCACTTATGTGTGGTAACTAGCAAGACACATTACTGTACTGTGTCTAATGTGTAAATTACGCATTAGCTAACTGGTATATTGACTAGTACGTTCATAGTAAGTACATGGAAATAGGACTGTAAAATGAAGTGCACCTTTGTACATAAACATTACATAGGAATTACCAGCTCTTACCAGGTGTAACTTACACATTAACTAACTGGTATATTCACTAGTACGTTCAGAGTAAGTACATGGAAATAGGACTGTAAAATGAAGTGCACTTTTGTACATAAACATTACATAGGAATTACCAGCTCTTTAACCTTTGTAATAATAAGCTAAGCATTTTAACACAATTAGTAAGTACAGTAATGTGTCTTACAAGTTACCATAAATAAGTGCCTGTTATTACCCACACTTGTCTGTGAGTAAAACATAGTTACCATGTACATACCATTAGTAAGTACAGTAATGTGTCTGTTAGTTACCATATACGGACACTATAAGTAAGTGCCTGCTATTACCCAACACTTTTCTATAGGTACAAAGTAGTTACCATGTATATACCACTAGTAAGTACAGTAATGTGTCTTACTAGTTACCACACATAAGTGCCTGTTACTACGCACACTTGTCTGTGAGTAAAACATAGTTACCATGTACATACCATTAGTAAGTACAGTAATGTGTCTGTTAGTTACCATATACGGACACTATAAGTAAGCACCTGTTATTACCCAACACTTGTCTATAGGTACAAAGTAATTACCATGTATGTATCATTGGAAAGTACAGCAGTGTTTCTTATTAGTTTCCATGTACATACATGTCAGGTAAGTACCTTGTGTTACCACTCTTTTACCTGTATGTACAACATAATTACTATATATGTACCAGGAAAGTACACGTACTGTAAAATAAAGTGCTACCCAAATTACGCATCTAGGTGTGTCACATGTGCACTCTGTTCTGGACTCATTGTTGGACTTGTTGTTGTTCCATTTCCCACCACCAGTTAATCACCATGGCAACTGATCACCACAATCATCACACCCAGCTGTTCCTAATCACCCTCCTTGTTATCCCTTGTATATAAGCCCTGTGTTTCCAGTCCTGTGTTGTCTGGTATTGTTCATGTTATGTTGGTATATGGTCCTGTGGATTCCTGTTTATCTCCTAGTAAAGTCTTATTATATCTCTATCTCCTTGTCGTGCGCTTGATGTACCAGCTACCGTAACAAGGTGCTTGCCTGATTCATTTTTAAAACAATCAAGCTATTGAAGTAGTCAGTGCTGTTGCTACTTTTAGTTTATTAGCACTGATATGCTTGCCTGGCAAGGCCAGACTGATATATCTTCTACAAGATATATCAGTCTGGTCAGTCCGCCCTCCGTCGCGATTCGAGTCAACTCCAAACCGTACCATGCAATCAGATTCGTTTATTTCAGTGACGCAAACAGCATCACTCTAGTGCGGCGAAAGTCCCTTCAATATCAACAAAGATTGCGCATGGGAGATCCGAGAGTTTGTTCTATTCAGCTGTGAATTCAGTTTTAAATGACCAAAAACACATTCATTATTTACTTTTCGCTGTTGGCTCTCTTGTCGCTTTGCTAACGTCATATCTGCCCTTCTCTGATTGGTTTACTCCGCTTCCTGTTTGCTCGGATTTGCTCCGCCCTAGAAATCGAATTGATTCAATGGCCGAACAGACTCATCCGCTGGTACAGTGGTGAGGCTGGATTTTCCAGGCAACTGATATGCAGCTTGACAAACTGATAACAAGGTTCCCGCACTAATCCTACATCATGCTAAATCACTTTCACTGCCAGGTGGACACAGTAGTGTGGCTGCAGTTATTTATTTCTCTATAACATGCGCACACATGTTGGGTTTTCATGTTTTACGGAGACTTTCCAAAGACATAATCATTTTTATACTGTACAAACTGTATATTCTATCTCCTAACCCTAAATTTTCCTATCACAGAAAACATTCTGCATTTATACATTTTCCAAAAAAAAAAAAAAAAGTATGATTTATAAGCTATTACCCTCATGGGGACCAAAAATGTCCCCACAAGGACAAGGATTTCAGATATTACCATCTTTGTGGGGACATTTTGCCCCCATAAAGTAGGTTTTACCTGAAACACAACTCTGAAGGGCACATGTTCCTCATTGTATTAATTCATTTTTTCCTCCCAGGCTCTCAGCACATTAAAAATTGAAATACACACATAATTGTTGAAACAACAACAACAACAACCCTGCCTGAAAACTGAATTGGACACCTCTAGTCCTTTTAATACAAGCCCGATGACTAATGACACAGAGGCGGTCATTTCAACGGCACACAACTAGATAGTCTTGTTAAGGGCCTCAAAGAGTGCCCCTTTTGTGTTTGGGATGGAAAAAAATCCTGCGTTAACGTTTTCTGTGGTCCTCACACATGAACGACACAGAACCATGGGATAGTTTTCCCTGATGGAGCGAGAATGGGAAGTTTGTGATGAATATTACTATGCTAATGCACCTAATCTTTATGGACTTTTTATTAGGCTGTAACTCTTGGGCTTTGATACATGTTTAATGCCCTCATATAGAGATCACAAGAGACCAGCAGTTTACTCTGAAAAATAGCATGTTAATGAAATACATTTTTGGAATGCATTTCTGCTTTCAAAAGAAGTCTTTAAAATGTGTTTATATGGATGCCGACTGAGGGACACATCTCTCTCTCAATTTGCATGCAGGGAAGGCAAATGTAGCCTTCGGTTCAAACGCTGTCATTCTCCAAGCGCTCCATGCTGACATTCCAGGTGTCTGTTGCTCCTGTACCTACAGGCCAAGGCAAGAGGTGCTCATGGAAAGCTGTTCTCCATCACCAGAAATTTCTCCACACACATGCACGCACACATGTTGAGTTTCCATGTTTTATGGGGACTTTCCATAGACATAATGATTTTTATACTGTAAAAACTGTATAGTAACCCTACCCCTAAACCTAAAAAACAATTTAGTATGATTTATAAGCTGCTTTCCTAATGGGGACCAAAACATTTCTGGTATTACTGTCCTTGTGGGGACATTTTGTCCCCATAACGTAGGAAATACCTGAACCACACACACACGCACACACCCAGTGGCACATGCTGTAATCTAAACCACTGGCCACAAATCACACAATTTGAAAATCATCACCAGCCTTTCCCATAAAGAACAACAATAAAAATAAACATTCCTTCAATGGAAAACATTTCAAGCTCATATGTAAAGTGCTGGCAGGCAAGTGCATTACGTGATTGTAGCGAATTTGCCGCTGATGTTGCTGTAGGAAAAGGAGAAATGAAGACGGAGAGAGATGGAGGTTTGAAAATGTACATAAACCTGTAACATACACACTGAGAAAATGGAGTGATATGTGTTGGGTTCAATACATGCTATGCTTAATCGACAGCATTTCTGGCATAATGTTCATTACCTCTAAGAATAGGCTAGTTTCACTGCATCATTTAGGTTTAAAAATAAATAAATAAAAATGTTCCTAGCGTCCTGAAGTTTTAAAGGCAAAAATGTGCATTGAAAACATTTAGCTTCATTCTACACACACCTAGTTTCTTTCTTTCAAACAAAAATGTCAATTATTTGAGCTGTAAAGTTTTCTTAATCGTCAATTCAGTCATTTTTCTTCCGACGATGCAAGGCCTGATTAAAAAATCAGCTAGCGGTATGCTAAGTTAGCATTCTGAGTGGTTAGCTTTCAGGTTGTATACTATTATGTTATATATAATTTGAAATAGTGATTGACATAAACCGAATTATTCCTGACTCTGGGTTTCCAGGCTTACCACATAACGTTGCCATGACGAAAAAAGTTAAATACACACTACCATTCAAAAGTTTGGTGTCCTTTTTTTTTTAAATGTTAAAAAATATTTCTAATTCAAATAAATTCTGTTCTTTTTAACTTTCTTATTGAGGCTACATTTATTTACAATCCTGTAAATAAATGTATCGCGGCTTCTGCAAAAATAACAGCTGTTTTCAACATTGATAATAATAAGAAATGTTTCTTGAGCAGCAAATCAGCATATTAGAATGATTTCTGAAGGATCATGTGACACTGAAGACTGGAGTAATGATGCTGAAAATTCAGCCATCTAAAGAAAAAAAATTATTTTAATAAATAAATAAAAAGTTGTTTCAAATTGTAATAATATTTTACACTATTACAGTTTTTATTTTTTTAATAAATGCAGCCATGGTGGGCATAAAAGACTTATTTAAAAAAAAAATCAAAAAATGTACAGACCCCAAACTTTTGAAAGTATATACACAGGCAAATCAGTTAGCAATCCTATCACACTACTCTTTGTTAGCATGTAGGATATAATATTTAAGTCCTGTGGTGTGACTACTATACTTACAGCTATAAATAGTCTGTAGCATTTATTGCCATTAGTAGGCCCTAACAGATGTGATAATCATTATGTCACAAATGCAGTTGAGAGCTTGAACTATAATTGGACCTGAAACATTGCTTTAAGTCAGTGGTCCTCAAATGTTTTGCAATCCTAGTTTGTTGAGAATAATTTTTTGCCGCAAGTTCCACAGCCTTTGACATCCACAAGATATGGGATGTGTTTCCTCACTTTTAAAAGCCTATTTATAATGCTATCAGAATGCATGATTATATGATTAGCTGCATTTTAGTATTGCTTTTAGCATTGTTTTCCCCTATCAGAACAGACCATTTTTAGGTCGTGACCCAACAGTGTATTAAGGGGATGTGAAGTTTCAGCCCTGATTAAAGAACAGTGAGATTATTCAATGCTCCTCTTATGCTTCAGTGTGAACAGCAGGGTGTAATGATTTGCTCATATTTCAGCCTCTTGAAGGAATGCTAATAAACTTGAACGTTTTGAATCCTAATATTGCTCTGTATATATTAGCACTAATATATTCAGAGAGCTGAGCAAGAAAAACGGAAATCACGATGTTTCTGGTCCTTGTAGGGAGTGAGCGTTATCCAAGCATAAGGGTAAAATAATACATTTTTACTTTGATTTTGTTTGTGCGTACAATTACAGTGGCCAAAAGATCAATCACAAATATGCTGACTGTAGATCCCCCCTGATTCAATTCGGCTGGAAATTAAAGCGAGGAAGCAGGTCACATGGTCTTTACAGACAGCTAACACAGACAGACGCATGCAGTGCACATTCCTTGAATGGCACGTCCACAGAAACATCGTCTGGGTGTTTGATTAATCTCCCAGCTGCCAGCCTGATCTAATTGTAAAGGCAGAAAAACCGAAGTAGTTTAGCACTAGAAACGTGGGAAAGAAAGAATTCAAGGAAACTGATACAAATTATACCCTGCGTCTCTGGGTCTAATTTGTGGTGTACCAGTGTCACAATAGCAGCTCACAAGCTTCGAAAGACTGCCAATTGTACTGTAGTACAGTAAATGTTTACCATACAAAGCTAATGCAACACCACATAGGATGAGGTAAAATAGAACTTATAGGACTGGAGCAAGAAAAAAAGATTTTTGAGTTAAGAAATTCATTGGAGTTAATTAAATTATTGTTTAATGATTTATCATACATAAAATACAATAAGTGTGTGTGTGTGTGTGCGTGCGTGCGTGCGTGTGTGTTTTTGTGACATATCAGGAAACAAATTTGTATAATGACATGGGTATGACATAGGTATTACAAGGAGAGGGTGACTTATGAGGACATTACCCCATGTCCCCATTTTTCAAAAGGCTTATAAATCATACAGAATGAGTTTTTTTGAGAAAGTAAAAATGTGCACAGTTTCCTGTGATGGGTATAGGTTTAGGTGTAGGGTTGGTGTAGGGCGATAGAAAATACAGTTTGTACAGTATTAAAACCATTACGCCTATGGAATTTTCCCACAATTCACAAAAACAAACGTGTGTGTGTGCGCGCGTTTTTGTGGCATATCAGGACACAAATGTGTATAATGACATGGGTATGACATAGGTATTACAAAAAGAGTAATACTTATGAGGACATTACCCATGTCCCCACTTTTTAAAAGGCTTATAAATCATACAGAATGAGTTTTTGTGAGAAAGTAAAAGTGTGCACAGTTTCCTGTGATGGTTAGGTTTAGGGGTAGGGGTAGTGTAGGGGGATAGAAAATACGGTTTGTACAGTATAAAACCATTACTGTGGTCACGCCCACTGAGTGGCAAAAGACTGAGTGGCAGCATTGGTTTTCAGCGTGAATCCCGCAAAAACACACAAAACACATCCAAAACAGGAAAGAGCTTTGTGATTGACTGTACAAATAGCTTTGACACAAAACCTGAGGTATAGGTATAGACTGCCGAAAGCAACAGAAAAAAGAAGCAAATGGATCACTGCAATTCACAGAAACAACTGGACTCCAGCAGAGAAACATGGATTTGCAGTTATCATTTTGTGTCAGGATTCTTTGAATATAAAGTTCAAAAGGACAGCATTTATTTGAAATATAAATCTTTTGTAACATTATAAATGTCTTTACTGTCACTTTCAATCAATTTAATGCATCCTTGATGAATAAAGGTTTTTTTTTTTTTTGGTTAAGAACTTTTGAATGGTAGCTAGTGTATCACAATTTACACAAAAACATTTAGCAGCACAGTTATTTTCAGCGTTGATAATAATAAGAAATGTTTCTTGTGCACCAAAATCAGCATATTAGAATAATTTCTGAAAGATCATGTGACACTGAAGACTGGAGTAACAGTGTAATAATAATAGTGAATAGTGCTGAAAATTTAAAAACATTTTAAAGGCAGTATGTAGAATTTTCGCCGCCAGAGGTTGCCTATTCAAAACAAAGGCATAGCTTTGAGTTTGAGCACGGAATCTTGGGATATGTCGTCTTCACCACTGTTTTTTCTTTCTTTCTTTCTTTTTTCAAGCATTTAATTAAAAAATAATAATAATTAAAAAAAATGTTGTCTTCACCTTACAGCAGGTGGAAAAGAATCCGACGGGACTTAACATTACTTTAGTATGACGCAGAGCAGGGCCGAGTGTTGTGGGAGCTGAACGAGGACGCTGGAGAGATTGCTCATGAGACGAGCGCGACGCACGGCTCGACAGCAGAGGAACTTTTATTATGCCACAGTCGCCGGCGCCGCTTCTTCCGGTCAAGCGCACAAGGTAACCAGCTCTGTTTATCATATTAGATACATTTGAGTGAGTTGCTGCCAAACGAACACTTTGAGACACTTGTTGCACACTGCAGTAAGCTAGATCGATTTTAGAAAATCATATTTTAGTAAATGCTGGATGGCTTGTGCTGATAAATGGTATGCGATTAAATACAAACGTTTCTGTGCAACTTCATCACAGAGATGCACGCGCAAATAGGGGGCAGTATAACTGGCAGAGTCCAGGCTACCTAGGCTTCCAAAGTAATTGATGCTAGCCATTTCCTCACTGTCACACACCTAGCTAGCTGTCACAAGTCTTATGTCTTGCATGCAACCTGGTCTCATGGGAGAGACGTACCGATGGGCACGTTTTCGCGAGACACAAAATTACGTACCGACGCGTACGTCTCGCTGCACTTTCGACAGAAACGAACGCTAGAGCCCGGTAAAACGTCATTAAGCGCTCACACACGGTTTCGATGAAGGCCGGGGTCGGATTATGGATTCATAAAGACTCGTTTTGACGTCTCCTCGCGCAATATGATGTTACGACTTCAAAACGCTTCTTACCGGAGTGCCCGATTTGTACGAACGTACTTTGGACTTTGCGTCACTTGACCGGCTCTACGCGTTTCGTTTTTTTTGGCAGTAACCAGGGTTGCTCGGTAGCTCAGCCGATACAGAGTTGGATTTAAGACGAGGAATCGACTCCCCCGCCTGGGTACGAATCCCGCGAAAGGCGAGTGACGATAAAAAAAAAAAAAGAGAGCTCAAAGAGAGATCTAAACGAGCTGAAAAAACGGTATACGATATGCAAATGAAACACAAACAAACAGATCCAACTCTGAAATGGCAGTTTATTATTGAGTCAACAAGAATTTACAAACAATGCAAAATCTACGTTAATTACAATGGATGATTAACGTTACAATCTTCTACAGGTGTTGCGTGCACCTCCAAGTACTGTTTAAAAACGATATAATATTAAATTATTAAATCGTAATAATATTGTAACACAACGTGTAATTAAGTGAATTGCATTTATATTCTGGGCGAATCTGCTTTGCTGTACATAGTATGGTTTGTTAGTATGATGTTTACGGAGTTTGGTCTGTTAATATCACTGTCTTAGTAACGTTACATTAAGCCATGTTAAGCGTTTTCCATGGGAGGAAAACGCTTAACGTGAAATTAAAAGCGTTGCGTTCAAATTCTGGGCTCAACTGCTTTTCTGTACATAGTATGGTTTATTAGTATGATGTTTACTGAGTTTGGTCTGTTAATATCACTGTCTAAGTACATTAAGCCACGTTAAGCGTTTTTTTCCAGCACAAGACTCGATAGCGATTTTGCCCCCTGAATGCGCGCGCATCCAGTATTGTTTGTATACAAGAAACCCGTCTATAGTATGATGGAGAAAATGCTGTACTGTTACTAAAAATAAAGCTGCATCTGATTATGCTATGTTAGCTACTTGACAAAATAGTGCTTTTTTTTCTGAGGCATCGCAAAAGCATGGTACTTGTGGAAAATCAAGAAAACTAGATTTAAACAATAAGACTAAACGTGTTGAGCTATATAACAATATTTCGTTTTCTGTCTATAAATGTAACCAAAGTTGTCCCATTGTCTAACAAAATGTAATATATTAAAGAGTCTTTGGTGTTTCCATGGCTTCTACAAAATACAATCGGAAATCGAGGGTAAATCGAGGGTATGACTTCACTGATAGGTGACGCACTGACACTCAGACACATCCATGTTCTGGTTAAAAATTGCTCATTTCTCTGGATTTAAACATTCTTGAAAACATTTGGGATAATGCACATACACAAGTCAACAAAATATATAACACTGTTCTAGTGGTTTTTGGATATTTAATCCAAAAATCCTACATATTGTGCCTTTAATTATTTTAAATGTTTGACCGGTAGAGTATATATGATAAATTAATATTATACAAATCATAATACAAATAAAAATGACTAGACTACTTATCTAAAGCAAAGTATAGTGGTACAATACAACGTGATCATAACAAAAGATGTGCTTAAGGCATCATAACATTCCAAATAGCCATTACAGTGCAGTACGTTTTCAGTTTCAGACATCAACCTTTTTCAAGAACATAATTTAATTGAAAGCGATTAAAAGAACCCTGTGGGTGATCCAGATCTGTAAATATGATGGTGACTAACGCCTTTTTTATATAAATCACTTGAAACCCATCTAGCTATGACAGGCATTTAAAAGAGAGCAAGTTAACCTACAGTTTTTGTGAGGTCATGTGACAGGCAGCATGACATATATTACAAAAATGCATGGAGCAGACACACGTTTATTTTCAAATGGCATTGGAAGTCTATATTCACATTAAACACCTTTAAGTGCACTGGAACAGCTGACAGAGTGATAAGATATGTATGTGTAGACGTGATGTGTAGACATAATGCATGTGTTCTGATGGCCCATCAAACGTGTCTGTTTCCTAGATTCAGATCCCCAGCACTGCCACAAAGAATCACAAAGCCTTGACTCAAGACGCTTGCATGCACTTGATCACCACCAATCACTCCAGGAAAGCAATTAAAGAGTCAGCTCAAAAGCATTTTAGCTGTAATTACATCACACAAATCGACTCGGACAAGAGAGCGCATACAGGACCACATGAAAAAAACAAATGCATACGTTTTACATCGGCAGCGGCTTTACAGTGACAGCTAGAGAGGCATCGGGTCTCTGTAAAATAATAATAATAAATGTCTAAGCCTCACTTGTGATTCCACTATGATTTAGGCTTTTATTGTTTTCTTCCCCATAAGAGCTTAAAAATACAAATTCATCCCTTTAGCCTTTGCCAAACAATTCACTACCAGTTCCATTAAGAAATTATTTTTAGCATGACCTTCAAATAAGATTAGTTTTTACAAACAAACAAAAAAATATGAATTTTATATAGATATATATATATATACACACATAAACACACGTTTATTTATATTTTTACAGTGTTTTATTTATTTATTTATTTATTTTTTCTGTTAAGCAGTCCTGATGTGTATGCGTGTTAGAAAGACGGGTTCACAAAACAAGCATAAAATAATATTGCTCGCTGAAGTGTTAGAACTGCTTCCCCGTCCATAAAGATAGCATGCGTGAGTCAGATGTGAGCTGCTTTCAAAATGTCCTCTTATGTCCACACACACACAAAAAAAACATGAGACTTGCAAACATTTGTATTTATCTCTTCATAAAATAGCCCACAAAATCTATATTTCTGCAGGAGTACGAAATTCATATAAAGCAAAATCACAGTCCACTGGGACTGAACACAAATTCTACACAAACACTAAAAGACTATAGAAAGATCATATGAGCATCACCACCATTTAGAGACAGAAAATGTGCTAACTTCTAGGCCAAGAACATTTTAGTTTTTCACTAATGCATAGTTAGATTTTTGTACATCTAAATATATGTCTTCTTTTTATATATATGATAGTTTAGGATACAAATTACTGTATGTTTAAAAATTTTACATTGCTTAAATTATGCCTGTCAGCCAGCCAGCCAGAAACTTTGATTTCTAAATACAGGCCAATCCACTATACTTTATTTAAACTAATTAAGTGATATCCACTTGTACAGCGTTTATATATAAACTCTTATATATGTTTAAACATTTTAGCATTTCCATACAGCAAAACAACAACCATTAACAACAAGACTTTGTAAAAATAAAATGTGTTTTAGTTTTCACATTCACACTAGATCAATAACATTTATATACAGTATGTGTGTGTGTGTGTATATATAATTTTAAATATTATTTGCCTGTGTCCATGAGTTTCTTATATAGTATATGGTAACACTTTACAAATAAGGTTTCATTAATGTATTACCTAACATGAACTAACAATGAACAAAACATTTGTTACAGTATTTATTAATCTTTGTTAATAAAAATACAGTTGTTTGTTCATGTTAGTTTACAGTGAATTAACTAATGTTAACAAACAACTTTTGATTTTAATAATATATTAGTAAATGTTGAAATTAACATGAATTTTTTTGATTAATAAATGCATTAGAAGTATTGTTCATTCTTAATTCATGTTAACTAAAGCAATTAATTAATGAGCCTCATTGTAAAGTGTTACCATATCAGTTGGCAAATGTTAATAATACATAAGTTGGTACATTGTAAATGTACAAAATGTTTTTCAAAATATCTTTCTTTTGAAAATGTTAAAACTATAAATATGTATTTAAAATATATTGCAGTAGGTTTACACATGGTTATAAAGTACATTTAAACCCACTAAAAGCTTAATCATTTTAAATAAGAGTAACATAAGTTAGTGTATTTACAGAAAACATACTTAACTAAAAGTATGCTTGTGTTTAGCATATTTTTTTAAAGTGTAACTAAGCATTACGGTGGCCCAGTAGTGCACAACACAATGAAATTAAAAAAGCAAACATAAGTTCACAACACAACGAAATAAAGCCACAACACAACGGAAATGCTCCCGACCACTTGGGGGCTCTCAGAGCTCGGTATTATTAGTATTCCTTGCCACTGTTCTATAAAGTCGACAGTCTTACATATCTTTAAAGATATCAATACCATGATTAGTTTTAAGTATGTAAACATTGTATATCGACATAAAATATTCATTAAAAATCAACTACGTGCACAATAGCTTCATATTTATACCTGTGAATGATTTGACGTGATACGGCGCATGATGAAGGGAACATCCACCAATTCCACCAAGTGGTTATTTAAACGTATAATTTGTATTAATTACAATGACTTTGTTTAACATTTAAAAACAGACATGTTCAAATTCCAAAGCTTGTTAGTTCCTGTTGGTAAGACTGACAAGCTTTGGAATTTGAATATGTCTGTTTTTAAATGTTATAAGTAATTTTAATGAATACAAATTATACGTTTTAACCACTTAGTGGAATTGGCAGACGTTCCCTTCATCATGCGCCGTGGTAGCACGTCAAATCATTCACAGGTATAAATATGAAGCTATTTTGCACGTAGGTGATTTTGAATGAATATTTCATGTCGATATACGGTGTTATATTGTTAAAACTAATCGTGGTATTGATATTACTGCCGACTCTATAGAACATTGGCAAGGAAAACTAACTTTACCGAGCTCTGAGAGCCCTCAAGTGGTCGGGAGCATTTCCATTGTGTTGTGGCTTTATTTCGTTGTGTTGTGTTGTGGCTTGATTCCATTGCGTTGTGGCTCGATTTCGTTGTGATGTGAACTTATGTTTGCTTTTTTAATTTCGTTGTGTTGTGCACTACTGGGCCACCATAAAGCATATATTTATTACCAATGTACTTCTAGTATATTTTTAAGAAATATATTAAAATGCAGTTCAATATGTTTTTAATGCACTTCAAATAAGCACGTTGGGAATACAAATGTATGATTATACATACAACGACTTGAAAAACAAACTAGAGACAAGCAGTGCTATAAATGCTGAGCAAAACCAATTTAACTAACAAATTACTATGGAAACTGACAAGGAGATGGGTGTTGTCAAATGAGTGTCCATGGCAACAAACAAGGGAACAGTAGCAGGGAAACATGAGGTGAACAAAGCAACAATGGAGACAACACAGAACTTAACTTCAAAATAAGAGTCCATGACAGACACAGGGAACACAGGCAGGGATCGTGACAATTACACTAAATAAATTATTTTTATTATGTTATTTATATGTATATATAATTTGTGTTTATAGTAGATTACTTCATCAAATGCTAGGGGGAGGACTTATATTATTATTTAAATCTTTTTGTATTCAGGAAACTGACAAGGACAAATAAGGAAACAGTAGCAGGAAAACATGAGGTGAACAAAGCAACAATGGAGACAACACAGAACTTAACTTCAAAATAAGAGTCCATAACAGACACAGGGATCATGACATAGCCCCCTTCCTAAGGAGCGGCTTCCAGATGCTCCTAACATGGTCACAGAGCAAGAGGCTGGTGGAGCGAAGACAGATCAGGGGAAGGGATGGAGGGCCAGGTCCATGGAGTGGAGGAAGGACTGGAGATGGAGGTAGTGCAGGTGGCCAGGGCAGTGTAGGCTGAGCAAGTGGCAGTCTGGATCAAAGACCACATCACTGGAGCTGGATACCACCATGGCGGAGCAGATGACCACCACATCTGGGGAAACAGGGCTGAAGATCCCCACGGCAGAGCAGAAGACCACCATAGTGCAGGAGATGGTATGGATGATCCCCACGGCACAAAAGAAGACCACCACAGCAGATCAGACGAGACTGAAGACCCCCACAGTGGAGCAGAAGACCACCACAGCAGTGTGGACAGGAGTGAAGATCCCCACGATGGAGCAGATGGAGCTAATGACAACCACAGTGGAGCTAAAGACCCCCAGGGCAGATCTGGTGGAACTGGAACACAAAGCACAGAGAGGTTAGTGTTGGCCTCAGAGGCTGTGTCAAAACATGTAGGGAGCTCAAGGGCATCCTCCATAGTTGTAGCGGGACTGGCAGGGTATTTCAGGTTTAACTCTGTGGTCATTTCAGGGCAGACAGAAGTTCATAAAAAGGAACCCTGTGGTCATGTCGAGGCAGAGAGAAAGTTCAGGAACGACCTCTGCGGTCACGTCAAGGTAGACAGGAAACTCAGGGACGACCTCCGTAGTCACATCAGGGCAGACAAGAGACTCAGGGACGACCTCAGTGGTCATGAACAAAGCAACAATGGAGACAACACAAAACTTAAAGGGTTAGTTCACCCCAAAAATAAAAATTATGTCATTAATGACTCACCCTCATGTCGTTCCAAACCCATAAGACCTCCATTCATCTTCGGAACGCAGTTTAAGATATTTTAGATTTAGTCCGAGAGCTTTCTGTCCCTCCATTGAAAATGTATGTACGGTGCACTGTCCATGTCCAGAAAGGTAATAAAAACATCATCAAAGTAGTCCATGTGACATCAGTGGGTTAGTTAGAAGTTTTTGAAGCATCTAAAATACATTTTGGTCCAAAAATAACAAAAACTACGACTTTATTCAGCATTGTCTTCTCTTCCGGGTCTGTGTATAGCTGCTTTCAATCCACAGTGACGCTGCTTCTTCTTCTACGGCGGTTGGCATCCAGCTTATTGGTGCATTACCGCCCCCTTCTGCTCCGGACAGTGACGCGATTAGGACATCCGCGACATGCACACCTACACACCATTTAAAAAAATATAGCAATACCAAAATACAAACAATGTAGAATAGCTTGAATACAGCGTGCGTCTCCCTCAGACTGTAAACGAAGCTCGGGCGCACTACATAACACGTCATCAGCATCACTGTCCGGAGCAGAAGGGGGC
Organism: Anabarilius grahami; assembly: GCA_003731715.1. NCBI lineage: Eukaryota > Metazoa > Chordata > Actinopteri > Cypriniformes > Xenocyprididae > Anabarilius > Anabarilius grahami. The sequence goes on along the minus strand of RJVU01021200.1, from coordinate 865,638 downwards.
GGTAATGCACCAATAAGACAGGCTTGAGGGTGTAGGCCTTGGGATGCCAGCTGCTCTTGCTGAAATCAGCAGGACCTGCTAAGCTGGACATCAACCTCAGATGCCCTTGAAACGCCTTGGTGTCTTCAAGTGCGACATTCATGACGATCGAGAACACTGGTGTGGCGTCCATAATGGCTGGAGACTCATACATGGCGGCCCTGCAGGCTGGAAGCTCTGGCGTGGCGGCCATATTGTAGAGAGGCTTTGGTATGGAAGTCTGTACAAACGCTGGGCTCGTGACCCTTGGTGTAGGGCATGCTGGAATCCATGGTTGGTCAAGCTCCATGGCCACCAGAGCTTGCTGCCTACTGCCCCCTCACAAAAAATTTTTATGGGACCTCCCCTAATGTGAAAACATCCCCTAATGTGAAAGGGGAACCAACTAGCAAAAGGGCATAGTCCAAAAAGTTCCACAAATGACCCTTAAGGACCATCACAGAACCATTTATCTTGAAGTGGTTTGTTTAATCCATAACAGAAGAAATCGATAAATGCACAGTCTGGCAGGTCAGTTAAATAAGCAATGTCCAAAAAAATCTCAGATGTTGTCCTCGAGGGAGTGATAACCTTGGCGTAGGCAGACTAATCTCACCGCTAGATCCATCATGTGGCCAGTTGTTCTGTAACAACGGGGCATACAGGCATGCAAAGAAGCAGGCTAGGAAGTGGATCCACGTGTAGTAAGATTAATTAAAATAATCCACAAGGTCAAGGAACACATGGTGGCTGGAGCAAATAATGATACAGGAGGAAAAACATGATAATCCACGGGTACATACATTCAACAACTGACAAACAAACTAGAGACAAGCAGGGCTATAAATTGTGAACCAATGAACTAATGAATTACTATGGAAACTGACAAGGAGATGGGTGTGGCCAAATGAGTGTCCATGGCAACAAACAAGGGAACAGTAGCAGGGAAACATGAGGTGAACAAAGCAACAATGGAGACAACACAGAATTTAACTTCAAAATAAGAGTCCATGACAGACACAGGGAACACAGGCAGGGATCGTGACAATTACATTAAATAAAATATTTTTTTAATATGTTATTTATTTGTTTGTACAATTTGTTTATAATAGATTACTTCATCAAATGCTATGGGAAGGACTTTTTTTTTATTTATATATTTTTGTATTCAGCCATCTGTATCAAATTACTATCAATCGCTCTCTCTTTCTCTATATTTGAGTTCACAGTTTTTCCAACTATCTTTATCTAAATCAATAACTGTTTTCTTTTTTTCAACCTTGGCTTGCACCATTTATGTTTCCTTTAGGAATGCAAATCTGTAATGTATATGCATATGAAATCTTTTTCCAAGACCTTTTGCCCAAAACCTCCGTCATTTCTAAATGACAAACACATGATAAAATATATGACAAAAATGAAAAATCTATTAAAATTACATTGATTGTTATGCCACTATGAACATGATATGGGAGCCAAGTGTGCAGGTAAATTATGACCCTTCTTTTCTTGAAGGGCTTCACATAAATTAACACCTGATCCCAAAGATCAGGTCTCCCTTCCTACCTGCTATAAACATCAGTGAGTAGTCAGAGAGTGTAGCTGTTTTGACAGGTTTTCAGGAAACCTTACCATGCCCCCATTACCCCACAGCCTGAGACGTTTAAATCATCTAGCATGTGGCAATCTGTGAAAAGCAAGCAACAGTAATAATGTTATGTTTTTTCTTTCTTAAAAATATTAATTAATTAAAAATTAATTAGGGAAATACCTGGTTTGGTAAAGTGATCAGTCCCTTAGGGTACATTTACATGACAACGATGTGAACGAGAATGGAAAAATGTTTTCTTTGTACAGATGACAACATTATCAAAACCATCCCTGTTCACACAGATCCGCAAAAATGACTATATTACGCATGCCAGACAATTAGTTGGCGATGTCACTTTGTAAAGAAAGACTACGCGCCTGCGCACCTACGCAATCGTTTACAGAGCACTCGCCTCGTGCATGCCTCTCCACCTTATTTTTACAGTTTACTGCACTTTGATATTCTTCTCGTTATTTCCTTATAGTGGCTAATAAATCGGAAGTCTCACAGATTCACAGAAAAACACCTTACTTTCACATTGAAAAATATGGTGGATAGACTAAACATGCATGTGCATGACGTCACCGTTTTCACAGATTTGCATTTTTGCAGTTTACACGGAGATGACAACGGTAGCGTTTTCTACAACTTTGCCTTGAAACCCATTTTCAAAAGTTCATGTTTTCAGCCACCAAAACGGCGTTGTCGTGTAAATGAATGGCCAAAACGCCTAAAAAGTTTTCAGTTTTTAGTTGAAAAAGGTGTCGTGTAAACAGCCCCTTAGAGTATACCATTATAACTTGCTCAGGTGCAACCAATCAACTTCCAGATCAAACACCAGGCTAATTGCCCCACTCGTCATCAATTGTGGTTTTGATTACTTCAGAATAAAACCAGCTGTTAATTGAAGATATCACTGTTAGTTAGGGCTGCACAATTAATCAAATTTCCAATCACGATTACGGATGCCACGATTTCGTAATCGTACAAAGGTGCGATTACAAGGAAAAATATCCACTTTATTCTGCGTGTATAACAAGTGAGTTATGAGCATGTCACATTGTGAGAGGTGAATCATGACTACTTCAGAGTGTAAAAGTTCCAACCTAGACCAAGGGAAACATGATTATGTATTTCTGCTAAGCTAGCGACATTGGACATCAACCACACGGGCACGGCAAAAGCTAATACTGTTTCATATACTGTCTACTTTCTTTGTATAACAGTTCTATCTAATAACATATTAGGACTAAACAGATCGTAAACTAATGAAGATGGAGAATGCGAGCACTATGTGCTCTGGCTGAGCTGTTCTCAGCGCAGTCAAAATAAAAGTAGCAACAACAAGAGCAGTTTACGTCACCTTCAGGCCCTAGGGGAACATTAGTTCTCGGGGAACCACACTGGTGGCAAAAGCTCCTATTATTATACCATTGACATTTGAGGTTTAATGCTATAGAAAACAATTGAAGAATTCATTTGCAAAAACCGATAAACGCCACTTTTAAAAAAAAATGAACTACCCGCTATGCGTTATTCTCCACATAGCACGTTCTGTACCCTAAATCAGTTTTGTCAGAAAAGCAGGTATACTGTCCACTGTCAGGCTACGCGAGTTTGTTTTACAGCAGAAGCCGACAAGTGCCCTTGTTGTTTGTGTACAGAAACCGATAAGGCAGTTTTAGCGAATCAGCGCACAGTATTCAGGTCAGAATCAGAATCAGAAAGAGCTTTATTGCCAGGTATGTTGTTTACACATACTAGGAATTTGTTTTAGTGACAGAAGCTCCACAGTGCAACAGAGTGACAGCGACAAGACAAGACACATAATAAAAGGAATAAAATAATAATATACGAATTTACAAGATAGACACAGTGCAAAAAAAGCAAAAAACAATATATAATATAGACAATTGTATGTGCAGTTATGTGTGCAAATTTGAAGTATAAGTAAGTGTTTTAAGTAAATAATGTGTAATAGTGTTGTGTGTTCCATGTTTGTCAAGTGTTCATGAGATGGATTGCCTGAGGGAAGAAACTGTTCCTGTGTCTGGTCGTTCTGGTGCTCAGGGCTCTGTAGCGTCGACCAGATGGCAACAGTTCAAAGAGGGAGTGTGCTGGATGTGAGAGGTCCAGAGTGATCTTCTTTATAGGGGCAGTCGTGGCCTAATGGATAGAGAGTCGGACTTGTAACCCAAAGGTCATGGGTTCGAGTCTCAGGTCCGGCAGGGATTGTC
>RJVU01021200.1:842693-861763 GCA_003731715.1 Anabarilius grahami | reverse complement strand
CACTCTAATCTCCTTTTCCAGTGTGTATTTGGCCTGTTTGTACAAGACTCTGTCCCCTTTTCTGCAAGCATCTTCTGAGTTTTGCAGTGAACCAGGGTTTGTCATTGTTGTAAGTGAAATGAGTCTTTGTAGGAATGCACAAATCCTCACAGAAACTGATATATGATGTAANTGTGCACTTGGATGGGTTAAATGCAGAGCACAAATTCCGAGTATGGGTCACCATACTTGGCCACATGTCACTTCACTTCACTTTTTTTTTTTTTTTTTCTTCTTTGCCCTTTTTCTCACTCTGGATAAGTACAGTAGGTCGGTATGAGATGAACTAGACAGTGATCGGAGAGCCCCAAAGCTGCCCGTGGGACAAAGTGATATGCATCCCTTATTGCTGTGTAACAGTGATCCAGTGTATTACTGTCTCTGGTGGGACAAGTAAAATGCTGTCTGTATTTTGGAAGTTCACGTGAGAGAACGGCTTTATTAAAGTCCCCGAGAATGAGGTCAGGTGACAAGGCTGCTAGTCACTTCAAAAAGACGCGCTAGCTGAGGGAAGTTTTGTCAAAGCTGACTAAAACTGATCGAGGATTTATAATTTCGACTCCGTAAGTCCTTGTACACCATACACATCTTACATGCTGAACCTTTGGTTTTCCTTTTGCACGCGTGTGTGTGCAATCTGTTAGTGTGTGCGTGTGTGTCGATCTGTTAGTGTGTGTGCCACAGGCCAATCGTGGTTTAGCAACCGTAACTAGGCGCGGGAAACATGCCGAAGCGTTGTGCGTATGGATTGTGTAAATCTGATACCCGGTATCCTAAAAGTTTGGAAGGGGTGGTGGAATTTTTTCCCTTCCTAAAACCTAAAACCCAAGTGGAGAAATGCCGGTGTTCTGACAATTTGTGCTACTCGGTCAGATTTTGCTACCTCCCATTGAAACAGTAGGTAGCAAAATCTGACAAACATTAATGCTAACGTTACCTATCAGACTGTGCTTCCAGCGTGATATTAATGTGGTTTATGGCTTTATTAACATCTACACCTACCCCAGCCCTAAACCTACCCTTATAATAATGCAAGTACAGTAGTGGTAGCACAATATGATATAGCATTAATCGTTAGAAGTATAAATCGATAGCGAAAAATGCTACTTATCAGATTGTGCTTTATTAATGTCTACCCCAACACTAAACCTACCCTTACAATAATGCAAATACAGTAATTTTGTGTTATTTATCATGACAACAATGATGTAATATTGATGTGCGAAAATGCAGTAAGCTCGGGTAGGACAATCTGATGGGTAGGTTAGCTAGCTAGCTAACTCAGCACATCATTGCTTGGAAATAATGACGGTTCTTTGTTCATAATGCATATATTTGAATGTAAAATAAGATGATTAAAGGCAAGACGGAGCAGCCTGGCGCGCTAAAAATATAAGCGGAAGAATGTTATCATTGCAAAGTGGTCAGGCTAATGTCTTGTGTTTATTCCACAAGACTTGTGGATAAGCTGTTTGATTTATAATTATTAAGTTATTTTCACAAATTTCACTTAACCTGCTGTGGATGAACAAAGCTGTTCCTCAATTTGTGTGTTTCCAATTTGAATGGTCAGCGTATGAAGCGGCTGCTGCTTGAGCTGGGAGCTTTAGCTTCAATTTTGATCAAATTATTTTCTAATCGGTTGCATATTATGTCGTGGATATATCCCTCGAATGCATACTGCAGTCCCTTTTGTCTTGCTCTCTCAGATATTTCACCTGTTCACCAAAAATGACTAATTATCTCCTTGGAAATGTCTGACACCCCCTCTCCCCCACACCTACTATGCATCACTGTCTCACATGCCTGGACAAAAGCATGCTGAGACTGCATTCGTGGGTGGCTCATGTTCTCGCATGAGAGCATGACCACGTCAGCACTCTGGTCACATCTCACCTTTCTCGTAAGGGCTTGAGCTTCTCAGAGTGTCGTGTGCCGTTGAGCTGCCGGCTGACATCATGGGTTGTCACAGCAACCCTACGCTTCATTCAGCACTCTAGATGCATTGTCGAGACTCGAGAACCTCAAATGAGGTGGAGTCCCCTCTGCTATGCCCCGAACTAGTTCCTCCTTTCGAGGGAAGGACTACTTTGGCGAATAGCGAGGGTGACCTGAGGATTACAGTGAGGGATTCCTCCGCCCACTCCTCTAGCGCATCACAAGCTGTGATGCTTCTGGATGGGATTGCTGGTCCTTCTCGTAGGGGATCTAGCATTTCATGCTGTGCTCCGGTGGAGGATCAGATGTTAATCACTGCATCAGAGAGAGGGCTGTTATGCTCTGGAGAGGATGAAGCTGAGTTTCCCGCTTCGGTGGTGTTTGCTTGTGCTGAACTGGATTCAGAGTTGCAGCTGCGCTTTCCTGGGCTGCTGCGCGCTTGGACCTGCTCTCAGTGATCGCTGCTGGATGATTGGTTTCTGGGGGCGCAGTGTGATATGTAAATCACCTTGCCCCACCCCCTTGCCTTTCTTCCTGGAGGCGCGTAAAGAACTTTGGCAGCATGGAGGCAAATTTGTGCCAGTATGGAATGCCAAATGTGCCAAAATCTGCTTTAAGTTTTTTTTTCACTCTCACTACCCTCGATGGTGGGGCGGTCAGGAGGTTGAGGGAACTCCCCAGGTGGACTGTGCAGTTGCGGTGTATGCCCGCAAAGTGCTGCCACCTGGTGGTGTCATCCACAACTCCTGTAAGATAACAGCAGCTCTGGCTGCCAAAAACTTACAGTGCTGCTGGACAGACCTTTGCCCTGCATGCGATGGCCACCCTGAAAGTCTACCAGGCCAAAGCACTCATAATGCACAAGGGTATTTCTGAGCCAGAGTTGATGCAGGAATTGCGCACGGTGACTGACCATGATGAAAGTCACAGCACAGGCCCTCGGCCAGACGATGTCCACCTTGGTGGTCCAGAAGCACCACCTGGCTAAACCTTGCAGAGGTGCGAGATGTCTTCAAAGTGTGCTTTCTCGATGTTCCTATCTTACAAGGTGGTCTTTTTGCCGAAACTGTTGAGGAATGTGCCCAGCAGTTCGCAGTCCAGAAGCAGGCTGAGGCTGTCAAGTGCATGCCCCGACGTGCTACCAGACCTTCATGGGCTGCCCCTCGGTCTGCTCGTCGCCAAGGGCATCCGTCACTAGGTAGACACCATCACTTCAGCGAGAGTGCCCTCTACAAGGCATGCTACGCTTTGAAGTGGAACCTGTTCATCGAGTGGTGTTCTACCGGCCGAGAGGACCCCCGGAGATACCGATCAGGATCATGCTTTCTATCCTGCAGGCAGGGTTGGAGCGAAAGCTGTCTCCCTCCAACTTGAAAGTGTATGTTGCTGCTATCACCGCACATCATGATGCAGTTGACAGTCCGTCTGTGGGAAAGCACGACCTGATCATCAGGTTCCTTAGGGGTGCGAGGAGGCTAAATCCTCCCCGCCCTCACCTGGTACCCTCTTGGGACCTCTCATTGGTCCTAACGGCCTTACTAAGAGAGCCCTTCAAACTTCTGCAGTCAATAGAGCTTAAAATCCTGTCTCTAAAGACGGTGCTCCTGACTGCACTGGCTTCTGTTAAGAGGGTAGGGGACCTCGACAAATCGTGCCTGGAATTTGGACCGGCCTACTCTCACATTATCCTGAGACCCTGGCCCAGATACAGGCCCAAGGTTCCCACCATGACTTTCAGTGTTCGGGTGGTGAACCTGCAAGCGCTGCCCCTGGAGGAGGCAGACCCAGCCCCTGCTCTGTCCAATTCGTGCCTTGCGCTCATACGTGGACCGCACTTAATGTGCGACTACACGCGCTCTTCCTTCGCGGGATGAAGTGCGCAATGCAAATCTTGCATGCCAATGTTCATTGGCTAATTTAGTTTACACTCGAAAGTGATTGGGCTCTCAGGCAAGATGCCAATTCGTCAGTTCAGTTCTGATGTAACATTTCCGTTCCCTCCTTCAGGGAACGAGGGTTACATACGTAACCAAAATTGTTTTTTAAATGTATTTATTTATTTATTTTAAGAACTGTTGCCAATTTTGCCTCTTTTTTTTTTTGTGTAAAGAAAAAATTGTAAATAAAGCTGGGAATGATATGGTTAATTAATAAGACACACCTGAACTGAAACTCAAATCAATCTGTAACTATGACAACTAAAGAGTGGCGGGAAAAACTGAACAAAGGAGGACATGTGACAAAATAAACAGACATGTGACATACATATACTTGGGCGATCACTCTAAAAAAAAACCTTAGCAACAACGTAGTGATACCACAGCAACCACCCAGAACACCTTTGCATGGTCACATACATTGAAAAGCAAGACAGAAAAATAAAAACATATGCTGTCTATTGGCTTCTATATGTTTGGATGTTTTTATTTCAGTTTCTGTTTGGTACCTCTATGAACTTCTGTTCTAGGATATTGTCTTATGCCTTGAGAATTAATCTGCACTGTGTATTTCCGCACAAGATTGCTCACAGCTTCCGTTCTGTACTGAAAATCAATGGACATGCAGATGGACTCCAGTTGAAATGCTGCCCATTCCTGTAGCACTGATTGAAAAAAATCTCTAACACATTTTTTTCAGTCTGACTTCTGCGTGGAATATTTTTTTGGTCTGTGCGACTGAAAGGGAACATTGTTTGAGACATTATATTGCAGCACTCAGTTTCTCAGATGAAAAGGTGCTCGCCTGTGCAAAACTTACTGCGACCAGGCTAAGGTGTTCTGGGTGGTTGCCATGTCATTGCTATGCGGTTGCTAAGGTGTTCAGGGTGATTGCCTGCTGGTCTTCAAACATAAGCTGCGTCTCATTTCGGGAGGCTCCGTCCTCCGGAGGTCGCATTTGAAGGCTGCATATGACATGAAGGATGTCTTATTTAAGAAAAGTAACCATAATAAAATCGAATGTTATTCCTTGTGAGGTGTAAAATACTGTAATTTCTTTCCTACTTTGCAATCTAATGGTTACTTTTCTTAAATGAGACCGCCTTAATGACGTATGCAGCCTTCAAATGCGACCTCCGGAGGACGCAGCCTTCGAAATGAAACGCAGTTAACGATATGTATATGTAGATGTCAGAATCAAAGATGCCACAACATTGCGCAGCTTCTGGTTCTGAAACTGCAGAGATTTAAATTCCCAAAGAAATTGGGTCAACTTTCACAGGTGAGTATGTGTTGGTCTGTTTTTACATGTATTAACTCAATTTTACAGGTTTTTACTACGTTTTAAAGGGGGGGTATCACACACAGTTTCTGCCAATCTCATGTTAATCTTGAGTACCTATAGAGTAGTAGTGCATCCTTCATATCTCCAAAAAGTCTTTAGTTTTATCATATTTATTTATTATTAAGTTACATACACTGTACCGAGTATCTCCGAAAAACAGCATAGCGCCTAGAGGCGTGTCCTGTGAGCGGAGATAGAGTGACGAGCTGTCACGAGCATGCACAGCTTTTGAGTAGCGATCGTCTGCAAGCTATCAATGGTCAGCTAAACAGATATATTTAAACACACACAATACACCATCGCATTATCCCTGGATAACTTTTGAATCACTATAATGAATATAGCGTATAGTGAATGATGAATAATGAATTTATGAATTCACTAGGTTTGTGTTGGTTACATTTGACATTTGGTTACATTTGAAGCAGTTTCACTCACCACCTGCAGTTCCGACTCATGACCGGGATCATTATTGCTGTGACCGCTCCATTTTTCAGTTTCAAACGATCTGTAAATCCAGTGTGAAACTGGGCCTTGTTTATAAAACCATAAGCGCCGATCCTGAGGGCTCCAGCAGCCACGGAAAACACGAGATATTCTCCATTCCTTTTAACCAATAAAAATTGCAACTACCAGTTTCTATGGTTATTTTAATAACAAATATCGAGAGCGCATCAATGTAATGCATGAGCACAAAACTCTTAGCTCTACTTGACGCTGGGTTCTTTGGAAAGCAAGGTTATCTTTCCCTCACAACCAAAAACACACTTCTTTGGTGGCATTGTTGATTTTGTGAAGTCCTGTGACCTGTGTAGTGCTGCCGACGACTTCCGTAAACCCGAACGCGCGTTGATGGGCGTGCTCTTGCTCTCTCGCTCTGGTCAATGTGTGCGTGCGCGCGGCCTTCCGGGAGAAGTGTCCGTACAAGGAATTCCACACCTGTTTACGTCACTCCGGCCAATACTAGAAAAAAAGACCCCGAATCCTGTAAGGATTTGGAAGAGAATTTTTGGCACAGAAATACTCCGTCATTCGTCCAACTTGTGTTTTGAAACTTTGGCCATGTTTAGCATGAGAATCCAACTCTTTAACAGTGTAAATAAGTCAGATTACATGAAATAGCATTAGCCCCTCTATGGAAGTAATTTAATGCCAAATGTTTTCGAAATAAAAAGCTTGTTGAATTGCACTAATTGAAAAAAATATGCATTACATTAGCTGTGCTTGGATTTAGATGCATTGTATTTTTAAGGCTTGAATTTAACATGGTTGTATATTTAAGCTGTGAATATTTCAATTAAAAATATTTCACACACATTTTCATTATTAAAAATTCAATAATTTATTTTCACCTTTCAGATTTTCACTTCCAAAATATTCATTCTGTTTAAAAATACAACCTATAAAATTCGACTAGCAATTTTCAGTCCATTTTATTTCGCTTTGAAAATTCGCTTCCACAAATTCAGTGGTTCAAATTCGGCAGAAAATTCAACATTTCACATCCGGGAACTGCAGGAAAAGCAGTAGAGTACCGATGCATGATCTCTATCTGCTGTTAGTCTTCTTCACCAGCAGGTGCCGCTAACGGCTGTTTAAAACCAGATCACGGCAAGTAAGTCATCATTCATTCATTCATAAAAACGGATTTACAGAAATGGAGCAAGCGTAAGTGAATGTGTGATGATTATCAGGGCCAGTAAATGCAGAAAAGCTGATAAAGACACAAAAGCTGTATTTATGTTTAATTCAGTGTCTTTATGGTTACCTGTGTAGTCTACATGTAAGCAGCTTTCTCTCCAGTGAACGAGATTATAACGTTATTGCCCGATGCTGGTGTACAGATCAAACGTTAAATCTGAGGTAGACATATATTTCTCTCTGTTTAGTTTCCTTAACTTTATATCACAGCGCTGTGTTGTAATACTAGGGATTCCCTCATTCGTCACAGGATTCCCCTGCCATCAGGATATATAAAACGCTAAACACAGCTTAATGGACTCGTACAGTGATATAAAAGACCAAACTCGCACCTCATTTGTGATGTAGGTTATACTATATAGGCTCCAAGAAAGCAGATACTGGTATAAAGTTGTTTTGACGCTGAACGTTGATATTCGCACATTTAGGGACCGTCTCTAAAGTTACGACATTTGGTATTCACGTTTCTACCTTCAATAGCGTTTAAAGAGAATGATTTACAGTCACAAAACCAACTGTAAAGTGTTTATCTAGGTCTCAGGTATAATGCAAACCTTTTAGATTTTTGATGTTTATTAAAATTAAAGGTAACACTTTATATTAACTAGTAAATAGGAACTAACAATGAACTGCACTTCTACAGCACTTATTAATCTTTGTTAATGATGTTAATTCCAGCATTTACTCATACATTATTAAAATCAAGAGTTGTATTTGTTAACATTAATGCACTGTGAACTAACATGAACAATGAACTGCTGCATTTTTATTAACGTTAACAAAGATTACCAAATGCAGTAACAAATGTTGGCTATTGGTCATGGATAGTTCACGTTAGTAAATACATTATGAACCTTATTGTAAAGTGTTTCCAAATATACTGTCAAATAATATGTAAATATTGCTATGTATTTCACTACTGTATGGGATCATACAAAAAAATGCCATAATTTAAATCTCAATAGCATGTGATGAGTATGATTTACAGTCACAAAACCAACTGTAAAGTGTTCTAGGTGTCAGGTCGAATAGTGATGCGCCTACTCTCTCTCTCTCTCACACACACATATTCAAACACACACAACTCAAAGTACATACACATTTACTTATTTATTTTTTTTACACATTCATCACACAATTTGTTCTACTTTGTTAATTTTATTTTTCCTGCTCATATAAATGCTTTGGCAACACAATGTAAAATTTGTATAAGCAGGATGATATATGAGCAGGAAAATAAAAATGAACAAAGAAGAACGAATTGTGTGATGAATGTGTAAAAAAAAAAGAAAAAGGATATGTGTATGTAGGCTACTATGAGTGGGGTGTGTTTGAATATGTATGTGCATGTGCGTTTGTGTGTGTGTGTGTGTGAGAGAGAGAGAGAGAGAGAGAGAGAGAGCGTAGGGCACAACACTGTTCGACCTGAGACCTAGATAAACACTTTACAGTTGGTTTTGTGCAGGGGTTAAATTGGGATTTGTTATGTAGGGGGGCTCTGTGGTTTCAGGCTTTCGAGGGGTGCATGTGTATGAGAAGACTACAAAATCGTATCAATTGACAAACTAAAATTTAACAAGTTGAGAGAGCCCTCTGCTATGAACAATAAAATTCTGATCGAAATCATTCTATAGTGGTAGTGTGCAAAGCTATACATCTGATGACAAAAACATCTTTCTGTAGGCCTGTGCCTTCTCCTTTGTGTCAGTATCAAATATAAGAGTAATGCTACCATTAAAGGAGAGAATATAAATACAAAATACAGAGTTCGACATTAAGCCTTGTTTTGTGCTTGTCTCTTGGACAACTAAATTTGTCATTTACTTGTTAGAGTAAAAATAGCTTGTCTGGGGGGAAAAAAGTTTTTTGTGTGTGTTGTAAATATAGTTTATTTGGAAACAAGCAAAATTCTCATCAGTGTTTTATCCGCAGTGATATATTTAAGTCTGCATATTTATGTTATTTACCCTGGGGGTATTTTATTAATATTCCTTACATAATAATAATAATAATAACAATTCCTTAAATAATAATAATAATAATTCCTTAATTAATAATAATAATAATAATTCACCTTTATAAAGTGCATTTCCCCCCCTCCCCCAATCTAGTTAAATTTATGTTTAATCTTTTGTTTCAAATTCTTACATTTGATAAATTAAAATAGTAAGACACTATAGGGCTGTTACCAAATTAAATAATTTACACTGAAAAAGTACAACTGCATTGAATAATGTTATGAGATTCTTTAAATATTTTTGAATATACAAATAAGAAATGTCGGTGAGAAATTTATACTTTTAAACATGAAATTAATCCGCCAGTAGATGGCGGCAAGTGACCGTCTTATTAAGTGAGCCACTGAGTCATTTATCCAAACGATTCATTCAAAACGCTGAATCATTTCAAACGGCTGAGCGTAGCTGCGAGACGCGCTGTTTCTGCTTTGTTTGGAACTATTTTCACTGCTAAAATAGAACAAAAAAGAGGCAATATTGCACCTAAAACGTAAGTGATTAATATTAACTACTTGTTTATTGAACTGTTGTAGTAAATTAGTGTCAATTTCAATAAAGGAATATATTTAGGAATTCAGCACTTTCGGTCGTGTGATGCTTAACTTTATCATATGTCGAAAATATCTAGCTATAAAAACCCCACATATTGAATTTTTATTGCAACATGATAACTGAGTTTCTTTGTGTGAGCAGAGCTCATTTGTTTTTAGTTCTCAATAGGTAGCTACATTATATTACTATCCACTATCACTATCGCCTCTTAAGCTAAATGAATTATTCTCGCGTTTTGGTTGTTATTGACATTTTAATCAAGCTATTTATCTGGTCAAGCAAGTAAAATTCTCTTTCACTTAAAAAAATCCACTTGTCCCGCAGTCCCGGACAAGCGTATGTCGAGCCCTGGTAAGCCTATGTGCCGGGGCTGAGCCCCGGACGGCCCCGGCCCAATTTTATGACTGTAAATCATTCTCTTTAAAAGCTATTGAAGGTAGAAACGTGAATACCAATGTCATAACTTTAGAGACAGTCCCTAAATTTGCGAATATCAAACGTTTAGCGTCTAAACAACTTTATGCCAGTATCTGCTTTCTTGGAGCCTATATAGTATAACCCACCTATTATAAACCATAGGGCCGCGAGCGCCACCAGGAGGGCCGCAAAAAAACTTTACATTTTTCACCTGTGGGCCGCGGGACCAGACAAGTTATCAATTGAAGACACCAGATTGACCACTGTTATCCATGAGACAGTTACAATACACCATCCCACCACTAGTGGCAGTAATGCCTCAGTTAGTTGTTTAACAAGCGCCAATAAGCAGAAGAAGACACTCAATCAACCGTACCCTGTAGCAAAAGTTATGGGGTGCTTCTCAATATCCCTCCTCGTTTCCTCGCTCCTCCATCCTATGACCCGGAAACCGATCAATACTCTCAAAATCTTCTCATCGATTTACATGTTTAAACTCTCAATAAGTCAGCCGTTTACTTACATTATGTTAAACAAGTGCAATTTAACCACAATAAACACCGTTTTTCCCTGAGGTACATAAGGACTTGAAAAGAGCTGCATATCGCCACTTTCCGCCATTTTCGAATGTGAAGAATCCTCTCCTGTGGCATCACGGGATAGCGCAGCGTCCATCGTATGCCTACTACAGAATTCGGGCGGAAGCAGTAGGTCATCCGGGTACTTCTCGCCTACTGTTTTTCGAATACTATGAATTCGGACATACTACTCGCCTCGCATACTGTTTTTCGCATACTATATAGTAGGGAAGTATGCGATTTCGGACGCAGCCATGGGGTGCTTCTCAATATCCCTCCTCGTTTCCTCGCTCCTCCATCCTCCATCCTATGACCCGGAAACCGATCGAGCTCAGCCATCTTGAAGGACATCTCAATTCTCTAACTGTACTGTGAGGAGGCGAGGATCGAGGAGTGAGGAGGCTTCCTGAGGAGTCATGAGCGAGGATACACAGGTGCATCCTTTGCGGAAGTCTTTCTCGTAGAGAAACGTGACGCATGTATAAATTCTCCTCCCCCTTCATATCTGTCGCAATAATTGAAATGTATTCTTTACTTTTACAGATTAAATCAACTTTATATCTCATATATTTCAACGGGGCATCTTGCTTTATTAATATTTATTATATTTTTTTAAATAACCAAACTTTAACAACATATGGGTAGATCCCTCGAGTGCAACTGATGACGCTTTGAAGTGACGCTAAAGGGAGCGAGGAATTATAATTTCACTTGATTCAATTCCTACGTCTTCGCATCTTTTCCTTGTTTCCTTCCCTCGCATCCTGGAGGGGTGGAGCTAAGACGCGAGGAAAGGAAGCAAGGAAAAGAAACGAGGATGCACAAATAAGAATTGAGAAGCACCCATGAGCGAGGATACACAGGTGCATCCTTTGCGGAAGTCTTTCTCGTCGAGAAACCTGACGCACGCATACATTCTCCTCCCCCATCATATCTGTCACAATAATTTAAATGTATGCTTTACTTTTACAGTTTAAATACACTTTATAGCTCATATATTTCAACTGGGCATCTTGCTTTATTAATATTTATTTAAAAAAAATTTTAATAACCAAACTTTAACAACATGTGGGTAGATCCCTCGAGTACAGCTGATGACGCTTTGAAGTGACGCTAAAGGGAGCGAGGATATATCATTTCACTTGATTCAATTCCTCAGTCCTCGCATCTTTCCCTTGCGTCCTTCCCTCACATCCTGGAGAGGTGGAGCTAAGACGCGAGGAAAGGAAACGAGGATGCACAAATAAGAATTGAGAAGCACCCATGGAGACATTTTTAAAGCGGAAAAGGGGAGACCAAAGTTGCTCCAACCCGCCCCAAAAGTCAAGATTTTGCCGCAAATACAATCCTGACTTCATTAAGTGAAAATCGGATGCGTATCTGTATTTAGATGAGTGCCGGTCTTAAAGAAACAGAAGCCTAAAGCCCCGGGTATACTTCACTTTCCGCGCCCGGACGCGTCACGCGCGCAGTCGCGTCCGCGTGTCTTTCAAAGTATACTAAACCAAGGATGCGCGCGGATGACAGAGTTCAACACATGCGCAATGCAATTTTTTCTATGGGTCATTCCTGTTATGCAGTGACTTTTACTGTCTCAATGATTTATTTACTCATATTATTTTTTTAAATGAGTCACATATTTTTAAGAAATGGCTTAAATTGTATATTTAGGTCTTCTTTATCACTTAAACAGAGATAATAGATTTTTTAAAAACTATTTTGTATTTTACACACATTTTTAGTGATGTATGTATTAATTTGATCATGTCCTCAGTGCAAAGTCATCAATTTTCACAAGAAATATAAACCATGAAATGAGAAAAACCGCAAAATATTTTTAAATTATGTTATAGACTAGGCTAAACTGCCTCTAATCATGTGAAAATTTAGCTAATTTTGTAGAATTTTTCTCAATTACCGTGTCCCTGAAGTCATCTTCCACCCTGTTAGTATGTACTTTCTCGCCTTCCAAAACCGACTGCAATTTCATTGAGACCATTTTCAAGAAGTGACATCATTTCTTTTTCCTGCTGGAATTCAACTGTACAAGCTGAGGTTAGCTTCAACCCTCATTCCTAACTTTTTTTTTTGTTTTTGAAATGTTATCCTACTTGTCCCATCCTTAAAGTTCCACCCTGTTAGGCTATATTATGGAGAATGTTTGTCCTATCAAAAAAATGTAAAAACAAATCATAGTTATAACAGTTCTGTTAATCTGTAGAAGGTTAGCTATCTTAATGTTGATCACTCAAAGAGCTATGGCTAATTTAGCTCAAACTCTTCCACCCTGTTAGGATTATAGAACTAACAGGGTGGAATGTGAAACTAACAGGGTGGAAATTCTAATAGAATAAATAGTATTTAATGTATATAGCAAATTCTATACATATGTATATATTATATAATATAAATGATTTATTTCTTAAAATTTTAACATTCAAATTGTAATAATAATATAAAGATACTGAATAATGAAAATAAACTGCACAGTTCTTTATTGAACCTTATAAAAAAAGGGGCTCTATTCAGCACCAAAAAGGGTTCTACTATTGTTACAAGCCAAAGACCCTAATTTGGTACTGTTTAGAACAATTTTTTTTAACTTAAAAGTTATTTTTAAAGTCTAATAAATGTTGAAATTGATCACAGTTATACTGTAATGTGAATGTATATAATGTAAAAAATATATAAATTTGTATTATTTTCATAGAAACATCAGTACCAGTATTAGTATCAGTGATACTGGCCTTCATTTATATATATAAAAAAAGATGCAATTAAACAAATATTTAAAATATACTGTTGTTATTCAAAAAAGGGCATTCTCTAGTCATTTGAGCAGAGGATTGTTTTGCCACCATGATTGATTGTGATAAGGAACCACATAGCAATTTTTTTTGTGTCCCTCCCCCAAAGGAAATCTTTTTAGTTTATTTTATTTTTTAATTGTTTTGAAACAATATTATGTAGGTACAGTTCCACACATTAAAGATGGCAAACCATGCAGGACAATGACGGAAAGCTCATCCACTGTTAGAACCTGTTAACACTGGTGTTCCACCCTGTTATGCTCCTTTCCACCCTGTTATGCTCCTTTCCACCCTGTTAGACAAGTAATTTTAAATAATAATTTGACAGCAACATTAAATATTTGGCATACTTTTGTCTTATTTTTTGAGGTGAGGAACATTAACAGCATATATATGTTTTTGAGCAAAAAAAAAAAAATTATTATTTGCCATCCTATTGGCAAAAATGGGCACAAAAAAGTACCTATTCTTAATAATCAAGACATATATTCTAATCATCAAAAAAAAAATTGTTATTGTTTCAAGAATAAAAAATACTAAGATGGCAAAAGGGACATATACTATCCAAGAAAAGCTCATTATTGTTTAACATTTACATTATTAACATGTTGTGATGACTATGCATATGTCCCTAACAGGGTGGAATATTTTCATGGCCAGTGTCTGAACAATCTACCTATAATTATCATTTTTTTGAGTCCCTGAGCTTGACCAATATGTATTCCTAATAAATAAACGTCACTATTTTGGTAGAATGCTAAAAACATGAAAATCATGAACCTTTTTTTCCAACACTTATGAAGCCAAAATGTTACCGCATACACAGGTGCATCCTTTGCGGAAGTCTTTCTCGTCGAGAAACCTGACTGCACATTGTGCTCAGTACTGTGCGTATTGCCACCTAGTGGACTCTTCTTTCCTGCTTGCGCATGCGCTGTTGCACGCGCACCGTCCGCGCGGTCTCGAAATTTGGGCTGCGCGCGGACGGGGTGTGCGGCCGGCCGCGAGCCCTCCGCATGACGAAAATTACGTCATGCGGACGGTGCACGAACGCGGACGGCTGAAGTATACCCGGGGCTTAAAGCATGACGTAATTTTCGTCATGCGGAGGGCTCGCGGCTGGCTGCACACCCTGGCCGCGTGCAGGCCAAATTTCGAAACCGCGCGGACAGTCCGCGTGCAACAGCGCATGCGCAAGCAGTATAGAAGAGTCCACTAGGTGGCAATACGCACAGTATTAAGCACAGTGTTGAGCAATCAAAGAAGAGTGTGAAAAGACCGGTTTAAAAACAACACGCTTGAAAAAAGAGAAAAACACGACAATGGACAGCGAACTTGACCAGCGACCAAATGCCTTGTCCAAATACCCACACTTGCGGTCTTGGCCCCGGGTAGCGCTTACATGATGCTGTTGGTTAATGAAGTTTTGATGGATGAACTCGCGGTTCATCCATCAAACACACGGGACATTCACATTGACTCCACTGTGAAAAAGGCCCAGCAGAGGTTGTACTTCCTTCGCCAGCTGAGGAAGTTCAACCTGCCACAGGAGCTGCTGAAACAGTTCTACTCTGCCATCATTGAATCCATCCTCTGCACTTCAATTACCGTCTGGTTCAGCTCAGCCACACAATCTGACCTCAGAAGACTACAGAGGGTAGTCCGGTCTGCTGAGCGAATCATTGGCACAACCCTCCCCACTCTCCAAGAACTGTACTTATCCAGAGTGAGAAAAAGGGCAAAGAAGATCACTCTGGACCCCTCACATCCAGCACACTCCCTCTTTGAACTGTTGCCATCTGGTCGACGCTACAGAGCCCTGAGCACCAGAACGACCAGACACAGGAACAGTTTCTTCCCTCAGGCAATCCATCTCATGAACACTTGACAAACATGGAACACACAACACTATTACACTATTACACATCATTTACTTAAAACACTTACTTATACTTCAAATTTGCACACATAACTGCACATACAATTGTCTATATTATATATTGTTTTTTGCTTTTTTTGCACTTTGTCTATCTTGTAAATTCGTATATTATTATTTTATTCCTTTTATTATGTGTCTTGTCTTGTCGCTGTCACTCTGTTGCACTGTGGAGCTTCTGACACTAAAACAAATTCCTAGTATGTGTAAACAACATACCTGGCAATAAAGCTCTTTCTGATTCTGATTCTGATTCAGTTTCTCTCTTGTCTTGTGAAAGGTGATAATACTTTTCAGTTTTATGGACGTCGCCATCTTTAATATTACATTGATCACTGTCGTCATGGTTACTAGAAAGAGAGTACAGGCTTGACACTCGCTGCACGTTCATACAGACAGTGTTCCAGACGCTACTGAAAGTTGCTGTGTGAACGAGACATTTAGAGACTCAAGCCCCCGTTCACACCGCCAGCGACACACAGCGACAAAGCGACAGGATCCCATTCATTTCAATGGAGCGCTGGCGACTTCCGGCGACAGTGACCGTTGGCGACAGAATGTAGGCGTGTTAAGCGACGGGAGACAGGCGATAAAAGTTCAGATATTTCAACTTTATGCAAATCAGGAGCGAATTTCGCGAGCGACAACCAGTAGGAGTGAAGGCTCTGGAGCTCACGTCGGCGTCTCGAGTGCAGGCAAGACAGACAGCAATAGTTCCCGAGCGATTTCACTGTTTTCTATGATTTGACTGTACATACATGGATATAATAAAATGATGCATGGAAAAGAAACTGTCGGTAGTCTTCTGAGTTTGATTCATACATTGATAGTTTGTGTGTTGTTAATTATATGATGCTGTCAGCAGTTTAGCACTGCTCTGCATTGTGTTGATTATTAGGGACGAGAAAATTGATTATTTGTCAAATTCGAATGACGTTTTAGTATTTTTTCACAGTATGAGTGAGTGTAATTTGTTGATAGATCGATCGTTAATCTAGTTAATGATTTAATGCACTGAGCTCTGCAGTCACAACACTACAACAGCAGAATGTTACTATTTTAATTATTTTAAAACCTAATTCCTAGTCAAATTAGAATGATTTCTTAGTTTTATATATCATTTGTGATTGCATTTTCTACAGATATGATCAGACGAGCAGTCTACCAATGATATTAGAGCGACAGCACTAGGAACGCCCACAAGCGACTTCACAATAGGAGACTAGCGACATGCAGCGAAAAGGTCGCTGGCGGTGTGAACGGGGCTGGAAGTAAATGCGGTTGTCAATCCCAAAAAATTACTGTGTGAACGTGGCCAGGGAGTTGTAGCTTGTTCAAATTGGACTGTTGTGACTGTTATTGTTCATTTATAACAGATATGAAGAGCAACTTCAGGTTCTGCCATGCAAAAATGTAGACTGCTGAAACAATTATCAAATTATTTTGCAGATTATAAAGCTATATTTTTTCATTTGCAATTTATTTCAATTTTCATTTACAACTTATTTATTTAATTTGAAAAATATTATTTTGAATTTATTTATTTTAGCAACACATTTTATTGTTTTTATTTTATTTATTTTTATTTATATATATTTTCTATAAGTAAAATTGGTCAAATCTAACTGATTTTTGTGTTAATATGCCTGACTTGAGCCTTTAAATTTGTTCTTGATGCAGATTGATTTGTTCCATGAATTGTTGTGTGTTTGGCATCTTGTTGTATGTGCAGGTTTACATACACATGAATAATAAACTGTTAAACTGCAAGTGGATTTCATTTAGTTATTGAATACACATCAAACCAAGGGTGAGATCAATAAACCAATACAGTGCTAATATTTGAATGGGCCCTGGGCCACTTTGTACGATAAAATTTGGGCCCCGACATCAAAAAGGTTAAGAACCCCTGGTATAACATCACAAATGACGTGCGAGTTTGGTCTTTTATATCACTGTACGAGTCCATTAAGCTGTGTTAAGAGTTTTATAAGTATGAGGGAATCCCTAGTATTACAGCACAGCTCTGCGATATAAAGTTAAGGGAACTAAACAACAGAGAGAAATATATATCTACCTCAGATTTAACGTTTGATCTGTACACCAGCTTCAGAGAATAACGTTATAATCTCGTTCACTGGAGAGAAAGCTGCTTACATGTAGTCTACACAGGTAACCATAAAGACACTGAATTAAACATAAATACAGCTTTTGTGTCTTTATCAGCTTTTCTGCATTTACTGGCCCTGATAATCATCACACATTCACTTACGCTTGGTCCATTTCTGTAAATCCGTTTTTATGAATGAATGAATGATGACTTACTAGCCATGATCTGGTCTTAAACAGCCGTTAGCGGCACCTGCTGGTGAAGAAGACTAACAGCAGATAGAGATCATGCATCGGTACTCTACTGCTTTTCCTGCAGTTCCCGGATGTGAAATGTTGAATTTTCTGCCGAATTTGAACCACTGAATTTGTGGAAGCGAATTTGTAAAGCGAAATAAAATGGACTGAAAATTGCTAGTCGAATTTTATAGGTTGTATTTTTAAACAGAATTAATATTTTGGAAGTGAAATCTGAAAGGTGAATATAAATTATTGAATTTTTAATAATGAAAATGTGTGTGACATATTTTTAATTGAAATATTCACAGCTTAAATATACAACCATGTTGAATTTCAGCCCATAAAAATTCAAGCCTTAAAAATTCAATGCATCTAAATGCAAGCACAGCTAATGTAATGCATATTTTATTTCAATTAGTGCAATTCAACAAGCTTTTTATTTCGAAAACATTTGGCATTAATTTACTTCCATAACCCTCCCTTTAATGTTTTTGTCATGTTAGCTGACTACTTTGTCTTGTATTGTGTTAGTAGATCCACACTTCGAAAATCTACCGGAAACAGTAGACCATCCGGGGACTTTTGGCATACTCTTTTCAACATACTATGCTTTGGGACACACTTATTTTAATCTCACATACTATTTAGGATGGATAGTATGGACATTGGGACGCAGGGTATGTCACGCCTTATTCTATAGTCTTTGGTCACGCTGCGTTGGATGCTGGGGTGGCGCCGCCATCTTATGAGGATAGCCCTCTGCTACTGAAAAATTTACAGATACCTGCATAGGCCTACCTTCTGTTTTGTTTTTGCCTTGAATTTAAATATTCATATTCTTCATCATATCGTTTGCAGGGAAGAGAAGTTATTTTTATCACATTGAATGATAATTTTATGTTTTTACTGAAGTGTCACTGGCTAGCTACTAGGCACTTGATCGCTGCTGCTTCGGCCGTCACATGGTAGAAATGTCCAAATAAATGGACAGACAATTTATATATTTCAACAAATGACAACCTAAATCAAATCCCTAGAAGCTTGTGAACAGTTTTGCTGTGGCTGTGTGCAAGTTATGTGAATTCACAAGCCGAGTGAGAGTCATACTTGCAAAGGTAATGTTAAATGAACCAAACAAAATACAAAACCTTCAAAACACATAGCAATATGATTATTTTATCGAGTGATAGGCAGTGGGTATATCCTGTGACATTATTAATAGATAATATTGTTTTATATTGATATTGATAATATTGGGCAAATCTTTTTGGCTTAGGGTAAAGCGAAGTTTCATAAATGTGTATCTTTACCGTTGTACTGAGTTTTGGCCGAATCTGCTTGTCTTTATTTCTTATTGTATATCTTCTTTTACTTTATTATCTTTTTTTTTTTTATTTTTTTTTTTTTTTTTTTTTTTTTTTTTTTTTTTTTTTTTTTTTTTTTTTTTTTT